>WOVY01012376.1:0-219377 GCA_013436015.1 Rhipicephalus annulatus
TATTGAATAGTGCAGTAATTGAGTTTGGTGGGCACGTAGCACTTAAACGTAGGGCTGCGTAGCACACATCGAATAGGTGCGAAAAATGCTTGAGGCCGTTTGCTCAAATTTGGATGCACGGTTGAACGCCACGTGGTCGCAATTTTCGGCGACCTCTGATAGCGGTGTCTCTCATATACATACGGCAGTTTTTGTATGTTAAAACCCCACATATCAATCAATCAACCATCGAATAAGCAATTAAGAGCCTCATAATATATATATATATATATAATATATATATATATATATCTTATTATATATATATATATATCATATATTATATATTATATAATATATTATATATATCAGAATTTATCACGAATGTAGAGTGGGCATATTGTATCTAAGTAGGTGCATATTTGTGCTTTGCGTCAGCAGTGCGTAATCGATGAATTCGCTGGTGTGCGTATACATCGGTTGCGACGTCACAATCTGAGCTTAGAATATATTTTACTTCATCACTTTAAGTATATTTTGCTGGCATCTATAATTGCGTGTATAAGACCTTCACCGTGTCTAAAAAAAGAAAGAAAAGGAGAGATAAAAAGAGAGGGAAGGGAGCTAGATGAATAACAAAGCGTGACATAGGACGTAAAAGACAGAAATAGCTCGAGACGTCAGAAAAGGTATGTGGCTTTAGAGAGTATGCAGCTTAACGTGATGTATCCACATATTACTCGTAACGAATGCGGCCTAGAGGCGGCCCTTTTTTTCTACGACACTTCCTAGCTTTTTTCACTTTGTGCTCTTACCCGCTGGCGACCGAACCGCGTGCCACCTGCTCATTACCGGCCAACGCAGAGCTCGCAGTCGGAGTCTCATCTCACTTCGTTGACGGAATCCTTTCGGGCCTCGTAGCGAAGCTCACTATGCCGACTCGAAACTCGTTGAAATAATGGAAAGTGGATACCGCGCTCGCATGCTCTGCACGCGGCTCCCCCAGTGAAGCGGATAAAAAGTAACAAGACTCGTAAAGACATTGGTGGTGAACATCTCCTTCTGGCAAGGACGAGGGACGGAAGCGAAGAGAGAAAAGTCGACGCAAATTCCTATCGATACGGAGGCGGAGGAGAATAAAGTGTTTAGCAACGAGCGTCTCCGCTTGCGCACCGCGTCCCGGGCATTCCCGACATACCAAAGCATTCCCAAGCAGGAACATTTGCTTCTTTTTCACTCTTTGCTGCATAACCTTTGTAGTTTTTGAGCGAAAGCTAAGTCTACATATGTCCAAAAGAGTTGGTGATAACATTAGTGAACGCCGTTTCATACGAATTTTAGTGTGTTTCTGAGGCGATTAGGTTTATATAAAGAAACTATAAAATAAAATAGGGTATAGCTAACGGCTATATCCGGTTCTAATGAGGCATCACTGGGTCCTTTTCGCCACCGTTTCATTGAAGCAGTTCTAGAAAGAAAGGGTGTTTTAAAGTGTCGTCGTCAAAGGCTGTTACGCAAGACTTTTTTTTTTCCCCATTCCCCTACGTTGCTCGATTTTTACACTGCATATTTGACTTCTTATTTAAAAGCCACATGGAATGGAAGTCAAGTCACAATAATATCACATATGGACTCTGAAAGATTTTTCATTAAAGCACATCGTCGTCACTTCGTTTCTCTCCAACTTAGAGGCAACCCTGCGGTGTGTTCAGTCTTACTTGTGTCAGCGTTTCAGGCTCGGTGGATTAGTGGTTGCAATGTTGCGCTGCTGACACAATGATGATGATGATAATGATGATAATGATGATGATGATTAGGATGATGATGATGATGATTATGATGACGATATGTGGGGTTTAACGTCCCCGAAACCACCATATGATTATGAAAGACGCTGTAGCAGAGAGTTCCGGAAATTTAGACCACCTGGGGTTCATTAACGAGCACCCAAATCCGGGCACACGGGCCTACAACATTTCCGCCTCCACCGAAAATGCAGCCGCCACAGCCGGGATTCGATCTCACGACCTGCGGGTCAGCAGCCGAGTACCTTAGCCACTAGACAGACCCCCGCGGTGGCGTGCTGACACGATAGTCGTAAGTTCGATGAAGGCGAATTGAGAGAGAACCAGGTACTGTACATGTCAGTGCACGTTAAAAAACACCCCTCCAGTCCGGCGTCTCCATTGTCAAGTCGTGGTGTCGAGACGTAAATTTCCACTTGTTATCAATACTTTATTATGGTATGAACGAAAGAGTGTTTGAAATTGTGAATTTTGCGTCAATAAAAGCATATTTAAGAAGCTTTTTTCAGTGGCTACCAATTCATTTGAGTGTTATGAGCAACCAAGGTACAAGCTACCCGTTCGGGGTCCATGAAAAAGACCACCGAGTATCAATACCGCTTTGTCGGACAGCCACCGAGATAGCTGCGCATTACTGTGTGCCAATGCACCCCTATCTGAGTGGAGTAAACCACATCTCGAGCAAGTTCAATCACATACCCTTAATCCGAACATAAGCCTTCGACTTCCACCATGACTTCACCGAGGAGACGCGAATTTTTTGTACAGTCTATGTACGGTTAGGCAAAGCGCTAACCCACGCCTACGTGTGCCGCCTATTGATGAGCAACACCACACCCTGTGGCCATTGCAGCTACGATGAAAGAATTGTTCGGTGAGAGTGCCCGCAGCAGAGTACACAGAAACAATCGCTATCCGACCTGTTCAACCAGTTGGACGACCAAGCTCTGCTAAATGAAAGAAGCCAACGCATTGATTGAGCTTAACGTGACATCAAAAGGCTATGCAAAGACTCTTACTGCGCTCCTTGCGATCCACTGGGCTGTGTTAACTCCTCTAAATGGAATGCCATTTTTTTTATCTCTCTCTTAGGGATTTGCCGATTGGAGCCTTGCAAGACAGACAATTGTTAACACTCTTGCTTTTCTTTTATTCCCCCCTCTCTCTATTTCGCTTCATCACTTTGCTCATTCTCTATCCCACTGAACTTATGGTTACAAAAGATAATAACAAATAGAACTATGAAAATTGAATGCAGACAACTTTCCGCCGAACTATAACAAAAAAAGACTACACAGTTTGCTACAATTACTACTCACTCTGGGAAAGACAAAGGAAATACAATATTTCCTGGCCATTCCAGCCTTGCGAAAGATGTTCCGTGAAGGTGTTGAAAACAGCCCATACAAGCACTGAGGGTAGTATAGAATGCTTTATCGCTGTAGCGGAATGGTAGCAACAATCGCTTTGTGGTCATTATGACGTGTCCTTGATGGGTTCGGTGGCCACTTCCACTGTCGGTGGCCACTTCTCCTACATTCATTCATTCATTTGTTCTAGCACACTGCAAAGTAGACGGCCATATGGCTCCCCAAAATTAAAAAAAAAATCCCTGATACAACAGTAATACGTAGTCTCACAATCGTCAAATTTATACAATGACAAACTATACTAACAAGAGAGATGATTAATGTAACGATAACGGCAATCAACGCGACTTTGTAAACTCAGTGTCAAAAGCTAACGGCAGCAAGCAAGCCAGAAAAGAACAAATGAAAAATAATTTATACAGAATAATCAAGAAAGGTCCGGCATTAATTAATAAAAAGAAACTCTTCAAGAGGGGTGTATCCGTTACAGCCGTTGCTGATTGTGGTGGCAGACTCGATATATTGAATGTCATTGTACCTATAAAAGTTTCACAAGCTTCACATCTCGAACATCGATAAGCCCCGCCGCGGTAGTCTAGTGGCTAAGGTACTCGGCTGCTGACCCGCAGGGCGCGGGTTCGAATCCCGGCTGCGGCGGCTGCATTTCCGATGGAGGCGGAAATGTTGTAGGCCCGTGTGCTCAGATTTGGGTGCACGTTAAAGAACCCCAGGTGGTCTAAATTTCCGGAGCCCTCCACTACGGCGTCTCTCATAATCATTTAGTAGTTTTGGGACGTTAAACCCCACAAATCAATCAATCAATCAATCGAACATCGATAAAACAGCGATGATGGTGGCGTACACTTCGTCAGGCTAACGCATTTCCACTTCATGCAAGTCTTTTAGATTTGTTGTGCCAAAGCTCTTCAATAAATAATCTTTGTTAAGCTTTAAGGGGGCCCACATTTATGATCCCGAAGCATCACGTGACAGTGGTGTCACTATGTAACGCGCGCGCCATTAGTGGCGCTTCTTCCTTTTTTTTAGTGTACCAGTGGTAAGTAGTGGGATTTAGATATTATCTGTCGCACATACCCATTTATGATGCTCACTAGCGTTACCATTGTTTTCATAAATGAAAAGATCAGCTTAGAAGAATTTCGCTGTTAAGTGATGCGAGTATAGGTGCAGCAAGAAACATGAACTTTTTGGAGAAGCTCAATTTTGAATAATGTGAGGACAGCACTATTCAACAAACAGCTAATGAAGGTTACTTTTGCGATAATAAACTTACGAAAGAGAGTCACGTTAGGCTATTTAGGCGAAAATGCAAGTTTTGGAAGATTAAGCTGTGACATCGTCATCGTAAAACTGGCTGTACGTTCATTAAAATCTAAGATAAAGCGAATGGAACAATTCTGTACGTTTAAACGTGAAGCATTCTTTAGCGAACTTCGGTGACTTTGAGCACATCTATCTATCTATCTATCTATCTATCTATCTATCTATCTATCTATCTATCTATCTATCTATCTATCTATCTGTCCGTCCGTCCATCCGTCCGTCCGTCCGTCCATCTGTCTGTCTGTCTAGCCGCCTACTACATTTAGCTCACCTGGCCGTTTCGATAATGGTATCAATATCGAAATTGGTATGGCACACCATGACCTAATGACGAGCATAATTGAAAACCATAATATGAAAATCATGACATGTCTGTCATGAATGTCATGATTTACAGTTCATGGTCTTGCTGTTGTGGCGGTGGTTTCGTTCACATGACAATTCGCAAAATTGGTATGGTGTGACATGACTGCATGGCGAACATCAGTGACATGCCCTAATGTGGAAATTACTACATGCATGCCATGGAAGTCATGACTACACGCGACGCGCATGGTGCACTCGTGGTCGTTTCGCTAGCATCACATATACCAAGCTTGATATTACTGGACGTGAATGGATGACGAAGGTATATGACTGGTGCAAACATGATGATCAAGAGATGCGTGTCATGTATAACATGACTACGTGCTACGCTTATAGCACGCTGGCGGTCGTTGAACTAGCTTTACATATACCAAACTTGGTATTACGTGACGTGAATGGACAACAATGGTAAATGATACGTCGGACCATGATCATCATGACCTGCGTGTCATGTAAAACATGACTACCTGCTACGCTCATAGAGCGCTCGTGGCCGTTCCGCTAGCTTCACATATGCCAAAGTTGGTATTACGTGACGTTAATGGATGACAAAGGTAAATGCCACGTCAAAACATGATAATCATGACCTGCTTGTCATGCAAAGCCTGACTACATGCTACGCTCATTGCACGCTCGTGGCCGTTTCGCTAGCTTCACCTATATCAAGTTTGGTAATACGTGATGTGAATGGACGACGAACACAAATTGCAGACGCAAACAGGATAATCATTACATGGAAGTCATGTAAGGCAAAATTTACGTACGGCTCGTAACGCTGTGCTAATTTTAAAGTTACATATCAACCTTCCTCACTCATGCTTCCCATATCATCGATTCCCACTGTACGTGGGACCTGCCAATTTTTAGTATGCAAGTTTTCTAAGCCTTGCCACTGAGTGGTCCCTGACGTTTGACGGGAACCGGTCATTGTCAGGTTTCGAATAGTCGAGGTTAATGTTTCCGACGACCACTACTGCTGCCCTTATAGTATAAAGGATTGTCCTTTTATATATGAAATGTTAGGTAAGTCACATTTCAATGTTACAAGCGGTCGTCACCGTGGCAGCTTCCACAACAGTAACTTTTGCCGTTAACGATAGCGGGGAGCACATAGTGCGTATCACGCTTCGTCATCAACTATCTTGTTTCAATGCTTGTGCATAGCTTGTTCTTAACGGAAGGGAATGGCGCAGTATATACGTTGTTCGCATGATACCAAGGACTGTACACGCAATCGGGTCAGTTGCTGAGAGTAATTAATATTGTAAGCAGACAGGAAATACAATCAGTGGTTGGTTAGAGCCAGGGAATAGATACCAAGCTGGGTGGGAAAGGCAGCTGAGACTGGCAGAAAGTTAGGTGGTATGATGAAATCGGGAAGTTCACCAGAATAAAACGGAATCAGCTCGCAAAATAATATAGGTGATCATTACAAGAGTTTTTTCTCTTACTGTGCACATAAAATTGGCTGAGCACGATTAGAGCTCCTGGAACATTTTAATGTATTGCATACATGTTTTTCACCACATTGTTTATGCTCCCATATAATCCATGTAATATCGTATAAGATCTGTAGTCATACATTTTCACTTTTCCAATGTAAGTGTATCCATAGTATCTTTTGGTTGCCCTCCTACAATAGTCCCCATTGGGACTGGCAGTATGTATAAATAAATAAATAAATAAATATATAAGGAGATATCGTTAATCAAAGATCGCTCGTATATGTAAGGCTCACACTTTTTTTATTCACCAATGCTCTGAACGTTTTTTTCTTATAATTTGCACTTGACAGTTTGCGCTCTCATGAAATTTCGGCCTGAGTGCTATTGCGCAGTTCACGTTACCTGTCGTTCTATAAGAGTGAATACTTCATGTGGTCTATTTATTATTACTTTTGCGCGCTGTCCTTTCGAACATTTGGCTATTCATTAGAGCTAATTTGCCACCCCTCTTATTGTTACTTTCCTGTTTTTACAACTTCAGGCTATTTTCTTTCTCTTCCAATAAACGTTTACGTAACCGTTACTTTCTCAGCCTGTCGATTTATATTCACTATATTTAGTCGTGCACTTAAGACTCTCACTCCTTTTCCACCACATTCATGAATCGTTCTTCACGTATAATATTTGCTCTGTGATTCTTTGACTTCAACATAGGTCAAACCCATGGTAACTTGCAAAGCTCGGCTTTTACCATGGGCTCCCAATCAGAACAAATTTGTCTATCTATACTTAAAGGAACGCAAAAAGCAGAACAATTTTTCATGCATTAGTTAAATATACAACTTCACAATCACGAAATCACCTTTCTAACAATGGCATGACGCTTTAAAAACGAGAGAACACGCGAAAAGAAAATATGACAGGGGACACTATCTTGATATTTCCGCAACAAACACCATGAAATCACAGATTTTCAAGGCGTCGTATGAGTCCTACCTAGCTTTGATTCAATAAAGATAAAGGACATTGTCATTTGTGGATGCCATAGGCGTAGCATACGAAGTTTCAAAAAATTTCTTTGAGCCAATGTTGCGAAAACATGAAAATACATTTTGAAAATTGTTGCATTACGCGCGGAGATTCTAGGGCAAAATTTCAAAATGAAACTTCAACCTTGATTTTATCTGCCAGTGATGAAGTTAATATAGTGAAACATTTGGCACTAGAGTCCTCAAAGAGCAGTTCATTAATCTAAACCAAGTCATTGTTTCTCTTGAGTGTCCCTTTAACTTCTAGTCTAGACAAGATGTTCTATTTCAAGTACCGTATATCGCTTTCGAAAGCTTGCGCTGTTGTCATTGTTGCTTTCCAAATACCTCCAACCAACCTATAATAATTTCCACTACAATGGGTTCATTGTTTTATAAATAAGAGCGCTCCACATCTTTTTCATCGTCAGCTTGGTGTAAATCGGAATAGTATTTTTTCTCGGTTATGCAGACCTCCCGGTATGCATTCACATGACCCTATTACTAGGTTATGGGCATGTGACCTGCGTTGTAGTTTATGTCAAGTCATTAACTGCAAATTTATTCAGCGTTATATATATTTTGCTAACGTCTTAGCATTAAAGGTAAAGTGTACATAAGGCACTTTGATGTGACATGTGCTCACAGCATTCAAAAGTCACCCAAACTGTCTGCTAACAGCACTATACATTTTTGTACCCCAGTCGCCTTGGGAATATACCGCACAACTATCGTTACATGAAACACCATGCATCTTTTTCTAGAGGGCGAAAGAGAGCTAGGCACCAAGAAAAGTCGTCGGACAGGTCAACCAGAGTAGCTTTCGATTTGTTTATTTGCTCTCGGAAGGAGGAAATAAAAACTGGAAAGGCTAATAAAGTGAGCGCTGCATGCACACAGAAGTGGTCATCACTCAACATTCGGATCAATTTTTTGTGTGCAATATTTGCCACAAAACATGTGCATTATTGATTTCCGAAGGGCGTAAAGTAAATACATTATGCCCTGTTTGATTCATATATACCCTAGTGGTTAATTAGTGAACGAGACCTTTATCCAGCCCCGCCGCGGTGGTTTAGTGGCTAAGGTACTCGGCTCCTGACCCGCACGTCGCGGGATCCAATCCCGGCTGCGACGGCTGCATTTCCGATGGAGGCGGAAATGTTGTAGGCCCGTGTGCTCAGATTTGGGTGCACGTTAAAGAACCCCAGGTGGTCGAAATTTCCGAAACCCTCCACTACGGCGTCTCTCATAATCATGTAGTGGTTTTGGGACGTTAAACCCCACAAATCAATCAATCATCAGTCTTTTATCCAATGGTAACAGTAATCTCAAACAGTTCATTTTATTACGGCTCATACTTGCATAATGACGCAAGAACATGTTTACTCATGCAATACTAACTATTCTTTCAAATATTACGACTACCTGGATCTGTACAAAGCCTTACGTTGAGCAGCACTGGGCTACTCAGCGCTCGTGCTACCGCCGCCGTTGCTCTTGTTTATGCCGCATAGCTACACCACGCCATTTGTTGCCACTTTGCTGGTTCATCAGACATACTTTCATGCATAGGTATGAGAATCGACCGACCCATGCTCTCTAGACCACCTCTGCAACAGCCTCTACATCAAAACTAGCCACCTTGATTTGCTTAAGTTATCACACACACACAAATACACACACACACACACACACACACACACACACACACACACACACTGGATGGAACAAACGCACAATGAACTTGAAGCATTGTCGTTATTTTCGAAGTACTTGTCTTTTAAGAATACGTGTACATTAGGGGGTCTAACCAGTGACATAGTATTGTCAATTCATGAAGGTCTATGTCGCAAAAAATAAATGAATAAATAAAAAGCCTTGTTTAATAAAAAACGTCCTAAAGCCAAAATATTAATTTTAACCACATGAGGCGTTCCTTTATAATGGCCTGAATCATAGTGAAGGCGCCTATTTTAACGTTTTGTCAATCAGACATACGGATTTCAGGAAATCTGATCCACAATGTCGGGCTGTGAAGTATTTGACTCACCTCAAGTAATTTCCCTTGACAACTGGGATCTACTGAGCAAATCAAGCTTGTGAACACATGTGTACTGTCCGATATGTAGCTATCCTCCCAGCCAGTGATATTATTCTGCATTGAGGTCTCAAATATTGTGCTTTCACAGAGGCTCAATTACTTCTGTTATTTCAGCACCCTATGTAACACACTATTACGGTACACAAAAATCACCGGCCCTAACGTTGAACGGCATGGAACTGCGCGGGCTTTCGAGGCGAACCGAGTCGAGCGGGAGCGGTTCCAATGGCCCAGCGGCTTCATAGTTGGTGCCACCCGCACGGCTTCTTAGAGGCAGCGCTCCATCGAAAAGATGTCGCCGGCTGTGGCTCGCTCTCGGGCGATTAGTCCCGTCTCCTGACCGGACATTTTGAGCCATTTCCGCGCCCTGGAGCCAGCAGCGGTGCGGGTTCCCCCAGAGAATAAGAGATAGTGGAGTGCGCCCCGTGCGGTGCTCTATCGTCCAGACGCGCCGGCGACGAGATCGCCGAAGCTTTCGTAGCGACCACTGCCCAATAGAAGCAGTGTGCCGCGCCTTCCCAGCCGCGTGTCCCCCCCCCCTCCCCTGACAGCGACAAATGGCACACACGGCTGCTGCAACACCCGCCACTGCTCTTCGGTGCAGCCGTGTCGCTTCTCGGGTCGCCCGAGTGCGCACTCGTGCTCTGCAGAGCTTGCGCTCGCCCTTTCAGACGACCATGGCAACGAAGTTGTGGCTTAAATGTGAACGTTGTGGCTTGGGTTATAAAGAAAAAAAATCGTCGTCAACAAAACACCACGCGTTCATTCCACTCGAAATCTCGCTCAAAATCTTCTTTATAAAGAATTGTTGATTCTTTATTTTTTTTTTGAAAACATACGGTGCTGGCTAAATCTTAACCACGGCGCATGATAGTCATTATTACCATGCGTGTTTATTGCTTTCTTGGATTTTGCAGGTTTCAACCACAAAGACTGTTTGTTAGCAACGCTCGGCGGCTGCTGCCGCTCATTGCTGCAACCGGCGCCACTCAGTCGCTCGCATGAGAAACAGGCTTAACGCGCCACAATGTTTTAGAGCCTACGTGGTTGTTTCAGCTAATTTTGTTAAGACTGCATGCGGGACGTCAATAGTCAAGTCTATAACTTCAATCATAGAGTGGTTTTGGGACGTTAAACCCCACATATCAATCAAGTCGAGAACTTAGTAAGGCGCCAGTGATAAGGCTCGAATCTTCGATATCGCATGTATGAATGCTGTTGCATCTCCCTGCAGATGAGATTATCGATGGCCGACGCTATGTTCGCTACTATCAGTGTACAATGTGTATTGCTTGTATTTCATTTTTTTGTTTCGTGGGCACACGTTTGCCCAACTACATAGAGTTTCCTAATAGAGACTAGAGGGAACTCTGGAGCTAGTGTCTAAGGGAGCTGCAACGCACGGCGCTTCAGCGAGCATGGGAATGATGGGTAGTACACATATTTGTCTAATATTTGTACTTCTGGCCTGCTTTTGGCTCCGTGTGTGTTCATGTGGCTTGTAGCTGTTTACTCACGAAACAAAAAGTCGGAGAAACTCCATGCCCTGTAGCCGCGTGCAACTTGCAGAAGGAGCATCGCCACACAAAGGCAACTCGAGCCTTAAAACGCCGGATGAACAATAGATTAGGGTAGAGTGACTTGTCAGAAAATCAATGTCGAGAATGACATTGTGTGGGCAGGCGATAAGAACAGCAAAGAGCACTGAAGTTTGGTTGCTGGCAACAGTAACACGGGCAGTGCGCATACCAAGGACAGGTGTTCGTCTTCCGTTAGTTACGTGCACTGCTGGCAATACAGCAGATGTCAGGACTTATCCTGACAGGACGGTATCGAAGCTTGAACTCATCACAGATAAATGGGTGCCACTGTTGATCAGTGATGTAACGGCCAGGCCATCGATGAGGACAGCAAGTAAATTTCGTTTAAGAAGAGGGGTCAGTAGAGGGTTTTGAATCCTAGTAGCCAGTGCAGTGCCACCTCCCGGAGCTGTACTAGTTAGCTTTCCGGGAGGTGACGAGAATTAGCCGGTGACAGAGAGCGATGGTGCCGAGGGTAGCGTGATTGGCGACCCAGAGGTGACGACGACCGGCTGAAGAAGCTCCTATGGGTGACGGCGTCCCCGTAGGTGGGTTAAGATCGAGTAAATGAGCGAAGTGGTGGAAGGTGCTGGAGAAAGTCATGCGGGGAGTATGGTTGAGAATACTGTACGCGATCCAGACGGTGGTCACTGGAAAACCTTGGCTGGGAAGACCATTTGTTACGGCAATAGCGGGGAACGTGGCCATCGCGAGAACAAGAAAAACAAATCGGCCGATCGTCATTGGTACACCACTCAGATAGATTGATGTATCGTAGGGGGAATCGTGGAACCGAAGAGGATGCGGCAACAAGTGGGGCAGCGTTGTGGTCAGGGTTGTGGGCGCGAGTTCATACGAGCTGGGGCGCAAGGCTAGCGGATGAGGAAGGTAGCCCGCCTATGTTGGCGAACTCTTGCCAGACGATGGCTTGAATTAGTGAAATAGTTGCCATGAGCTCTTGTGCAGGAGCCTTACAGGTAGCAGGGGCCATGGCCTTCAGCTCCTGGCGAACAATCCTGGTGGTGGCACAATTCGTGGTTAGGCATGGCGGTGCAGGATCTTCGCACGAGGAAGTCGCAGCGGTGATCGAAAGGCGGTTGAAGCGCTGAGTAATCCGCCTGTTTTTAGCTTGCATGCTCATCAAGCACTGTTATGATGGAGTGAACTGTGGCACAGTTTTTACACATGAGAATGTTGAAGGCGTCGTCAGCGATGTTTTTCAACTTATTGTTGACCTTTTCTGCCTTTAACATGTCCTTGTCTGACCTGCGGCACAACGCGAGCACGTCTTAAATGTAGGAGACGTAAGATTCAGTGGACGATTGAACACGTGAAGTGAGTGCCTGTATAGCTGCCACTTGTCGAGTAAGAGACCGGCCGAACAGATCACGGAGCTTCTGTTTGCGCAAGTCCTAACTTGTCAATTCTTCTTCGTGGGTCTCATACCACGTCCCGCCGCGGTGGTATAGTTGCTAAGGTACTCGGCTGCTGATCCGCGGGTCGGGGAATTGAATCCCGACTACAGCGGTTGCATTTCCGATGGAGGCGGAAATGATGTAGGCCCGTGTGCTCAGATTTGGATGCACGTTTAAGAACCCCACGCGGTCGAAATTTCCTGAGCCCTTTACTACGGCGTCTCTCGTAATCATATGGTAGTTTTGAGACGTTAACCCTCACATAAAATCGTCTCATACCACGCGCGTGCCGCACCCTGTAGGTATAAAAGGATGTTGGCAAGCAGAAGCGTCGCATCCCGCGCACCTGTAGTGCTTGCTCACGCGCTCGTACAAGGCGAGCCATTCGTCGACGTCTGATCTTTCAGCTCCGCAAAAGGGGCCAGGGTCGAGAAGGCGCGAAGGGATCACAAACAAGGGCCGGAGTTGGTGCGAACAGCGAAGACGGCGGCCGTCTTCAGGCAGGGTGGCTGGACGAAGGTGGCGGCCGCTGCGGAGATCCAGAGCAAGGTTTTTGTAAAACCCGCAACCTCCACCAAAAAAGATGTTACGGAGAATATTTATTCAAGGGTCTTGAGTCAGTACCAGTCCAGGATAACAGTACAGAGGGCTCACAGAATGCCAGTCATTAGGACACCCAGACAGAGCCCCGCAATAACAGCGTCGTTGTCTTCCTCCATTAGGTGCGATTTCAGCGGCTCGGCCGGAGAAGTATTTCCACACCCGTGACAATTACACACACACACACACACACACACACACACACACACACACACACACACACACACACACACACACACACACGCATATATATACACACGCATATATATATATTCCGCTTTTTCTCCTCTTCTTGCCAAAAGAGAAATAAATAAATAAGGTCTTCGGGCTTTCTTTTTTTTTTCAACTGATGTTGCTGAACATACCTTCACGTCTAGTAACATATGGTGACACCCTTCAAGGTTTTGAAAGCATCTTTTATTGCCTTTCCTCACATTTTCAAAAACGTCCTTGCAGCGTCGAAGAGATCATATTGAATGTAGACTCCTTGGTTTCAAGCTGGCATCATTTTCACGAGAGAGGCTAATATCGCATCATGCATGGTTTTTTTTTCTTTAAGGAAACACCAACCAAAACCCACGGGGAGGCTCGCAGAAAATCATATAACTAAAGAAACGTAGCGATAAATAAAACATTGACTTAACACATGAGCATTTTTCATATTTTGCCTTGTGCATTACTGAATTCTTTCTTTTCTCACAGCGCAAAAAAATGGTAGATTTTCCCTGGACGCAAACCTACATAAATGGCTATTTTTTAGACACTTTTATAGAAAAAGCTATATATGGCTAGGAGAAACGAAAACGCATTTGGCGTTGGTGTCACGAGTGGTCTTCATTTGTTGTGCTATCAGTTACGTCGTTCTCAGCGTCGTGCCTAAGCATGCGCGCCATTGGCCACCTTGTGAGTGACGTCGTCCATCCCGTCACAGCCGTGGCGCCGAGTACGCACGCATCAATTTCTACTGAGAGCTTCCACATGGGTAAGTCACGGATCTTACGGACTCTCGAACAGCGGGACTCTTTACAAGAGGCGCTGACAGTGGAAACGTGAGATTTCTCGCGTTCACCGGGAAAGTGCTGCAGTCCGCGGGCACAAGTGCCACAGCAACGGCGTACTGATGATCCGGCAGTCTTCCAAATCGCGCTAAATTGTGAACGTGAATGCAAGCGCCAGTGGCGGCCGGATCTTTCAAACCATGCCGCTGAGTAGGCTCGCAATGTCAAACGATCGGAACAACGGCACGACAAGAAAGCGGCGTTGCTGGCACCACAGCGTCAACGTGATGATTGCGGGAACGCGGTCACTGGGGCGAACGCCAGCTTTCGTGTGGAGTTTCTTCCACGGCACTTTGGTTTCGGCTGCGACGTCTGCGGCCGTCTGGGGTTTAAAAACAACCTGGCAACGTTCAATGGGATCCGGTCTCTGAAACAACGGAGCAATGCAATGGAGGTATTGACGCGGCAGTGTCTGGCTGCTCCCGACATCGGTGAGTTTCGGGTCTGTGGTACGTGCAATGAATCGCAGATGAAATGCACTCTGCCCAATTTAGGCACCGTCAATGACCGCACGTATCATCTTTCACTGGTTAACCATTCGTGCCGAGTTCTTGGTGGTTAAATTTTTAGTGGCTCTATTATTAGTTTCAATGATTACAATAAGGGTTTTTTTCATTGCGTTCATCTTTAAGTAGTTTTTTACATGTGGCTTTATAAAAAAGCACATAATGTCGTAATATGCAGCGAGGCCCTCGATAAGTATATTTTTTGTTATTTTGCTGAGAAGAAAGCTTCCTAATAATCACTTGTGTCTGCTTTGAACTAAACACGCTTAATAAGCAGCGCTGTGTTTTAACAGTGACTGACAGATTGATATGTGGTGTTTAACATCCGAAAACCACCCTATGATTATGAGACGCCGTAGTGGAGGCTTCCAGGAAATATAGACCACCTGGAGTTTTTTAACGCGCACCCAAATCTGCGCACACGGGCCTACAACATTTTTGCGCCCATCGAAAATGCAGCCGCCGCAGCCGGGATTTAATCTCGTGACCTGCACATGAGCAGCCGAATACCTTAGCCACTACACCGCTACGGTGGGGCCTACGTGTAAAATTAATATATACGATCGCTACTAATATGTCTTTTTCGTCCTCCTCCTCACTCTTCTTTTTCTTCTTTGCCTTCTTCATTATGTTATTTCATCTTTCCCGTATTTCCCTTGCACGTGCTCGGCTCCAGTATACTAGTGCACACGGGTCTAATTGTGTGTCATCAATGTGTCCTAATTCGCCTCGGTGCACTTGTCGATCATGTCAAGCACACACCCCAAGGACTCAGACTACGCATTGAATGGTGGGTCGCGGGATCTGTCGGCATTCTTAAATTTCCACGCATGAATAAAATTTTCGGGTGAACTGGTCGAAAATGCAGCTCATTGAAACACGAGGACTTCATTTACATGGTGAGTAAGCAGGTAAAACGCAGTCGTTACGTAGCAACCTGTGTTGTGAGTACGCGGAATAAATATCTGCGCCAAAACGCTCCCCGAAGAGAAAGAGAGGCGAAAGTAACGACTTGAATAACTGAATTAGTTGTGTTGAATTCGGAATTATACTAGCGCTTGCGAGTACTTTGAAGCATTTTCAGCGTATTCAATTCAACATCGCAATACGTCATGATAACATTCTAAGCGTTTTCGGTGAGTGCTTCATAAATGATTTATCGAGTTTTCAATCGCCCAATCAGCCGATGTGCTCGAAGATTTTAGAAGGTCTTTCCAAGCAGTGGGCTCGACTTCATAATGCTGCAGTACGGGCAGGGCACAGGCCATGTGCTGCTTGCAAATTCAAAAGGCGTGCGCGTCCCAATATTTTTAGCACCAAAAGTGTAACAAGTTATCGTCACTCAACTAAGGTGACGTAAGTATTTACCATCAATAAAAGCTTCCCCAATAGCACAGAAAATCAAAGAGAAAATAAGTAAAGAAAAAAGAGAACGGCAAAACGTACACATACGCAGAGCGCAGTCGTACCCAGGAGCCATAACGAAGGAAAAGGTAAGAGACGATGAAGATCAGTACATTTCTCGGTCCCACAGAGGCTGACGGTCCGAGGAGGGTGATACAAGAAAAAAAATGCCTGTAACATCGTCATCCAAGTTGCTGGCACAGGAAGCATTAGCGGCGAGAGGCGAAATTTGGCACTGCACGAATCACATTGCAAAACGGACGCTGTCGCCGCTGCGCTGTGACGTGCCCGGCGTACTCAAGATATATATGGGTTTCTCCATTTGGCGCCGTGCAAAGATGGAGAGAGACAGGCAGGGCAGCCACATTTGCAACCACCGAACAGAAGAAGAAGAAGAAAAAGATACAATAGCCCGGGAGCGGTAACAAAGCGAAAAGCGCGACGAAATGAGCCAGTGAGACCAACCGACAAGGACGAACGACAAGGGAAATCACCAACGTCAAATAGGAGTAAGGAGTGACAAAAACAAGTATAGGCGAGAAGTGTAGCAAAAGATCTGTGTTGTCTCTTCGACGGTCGGTTTGGGCATTTCTGCAGAGGTGAACGGACAGGCAACGCCAGTTACGTCCAGACGCAACCAACGCCACAAATCTGGCCTGATTCACAGCCTACTCTGTGCACTATAGTGTCGTCACACGTGACACGCTTTTTTAGCCTCTTTAATGTGGGGCTGGTCGCCGAGGTAGTCTACTTGCGAAACTGTGTTGAGCGGCAATCAAGATTTGAGCTCAACGCCACCGCGAGCAGCTGCTTTCCTACAACAGTAACGAACAGCCTTGAGCGCCGCACTTCATAACTCGTTCGAGTTGCCAAACAAGCGCCTGTCAGTGCGGCTCTAAAGGGCGACGGTAAGAGCTATAGAGAACTATACAAAAGACGGCGCTTGCGTACAGGAAAACGACAGACAGGCAAAATATGTGAGCCTTAACACCTCCGTGGAGCGGCTCATTTTAAAGTGCTTTTCTTTTGCAGTGCTCCTTCGTTCAGATGAACGCGCTAGTACGCCCATAGAAAAAATTCGTGTTCAAAAGAAGTCACAAAGTTATATGTAGGCATTGCATCATTCTACTGCTTCTAAAAAAAGAAAAGACAACAAAAGCTATAAAACTCGCGTATCTTGAAACAAAATAGATAAAAATTACCTCACGTCGCTTCGCCAACGCTACATCGGCGTCCTTCTTCCTACCTAAAAGCCCGTGCTCCCACCGTCCAGTTCTATCATTTAATGAAACCTTGAGTTTGCATCTTGCATCAAGGTGGCGTCATGCGCATTTTCGTTTTTACACTAGTCTGAAAAACCTTTATCCTGTGTCAACGTCCGCTAATATTGATTCTAAGTATGGCGACCACAATTTAACATGGTCATAATTTTTTAAAAAATAAAGAAGACGAAGAAGAAGGTGCACTTGTACCGTGCATATAGCGCACGTGAAATATGCTTTAGTGGAAAATATTAGCCGCTATTCTCTACTTAGTGACATCTATGGCATTTATTCGAAACTTTCACCGCCTAGAAAGGGTGCTAGTGCAAGCCCAACATGGCTGTCGTTTGGGGATCGTGCAGACGGCGCGCCGGCAGCCGCCGCCGGTGTGCCAGTCACTTCGAACTGCACTGCGTAGTATTTTCGACTGCAGCCACCGTGTTGTCAAGGCTTTGCTGAGAAGGTCAATGACTCTAGCATGTATTATATCCCAAACTGCGTGTTGAGAAACGCGTGTGCGGCGGATATTGGAGGAAAAGAAGTTTTGAACGCCGGGCGCATCGTCTGCTGCGGTGATAAGGAATGTAGGTACAGCTTTGTGAACGTTGCTCGTGCCAGGACCGGGGAAGGTCGAGCGGCCATGCTCGTGCAAAGCAGGAAACCTCGTCTTTGACTGCACGGTGTCTGCACAGTGGTAGCCAACATATTTTGCGATTCTTCTAGCACAGCAAGCAAACAATAAAGAGTAAATCATTGATACTACGAATCGCAGTACCTGTCCGACTTCGGTAGTTCACTACCGAATTCAGAATAACTGAAGTAGAAATTGCCAGTGACAAAATATAAAGCACCAGCGAACCGCATATGTGAGGCCGACTGAACAATGGCATGGGTTGGCTGCGGGGTCATCACCCAAATGACAGTTATGATGAATGCCGCATGGTGACGCCACCATCTGTGAAAGTTGCGAATCGTAAGTGCCCTTCTGGAACGTTAAACCCATTTTTAACGCAATTATTGGAGTTGAAATACTAGAAAATTGAGTGTTTTAATGGAAGAAATTGAGAAACCAAATCACATAACTACGTGGTACCATCAGTGCACATCATGGAAACCAAAACACGGCATTTAGGGTGTTCGTTGTATTCGCAGCTTACTATTAGTTCACTATATTGTTAGAGGTGCCCCAAGACATTTATTGCACCTCCGCGCTACGTCATTGAGATATCGTTAAGCAGTGGATGTCTCTGGAAACAACACTTTCACAGAGACAAGTCTTGCACTTCAGGAAACATTGGCCCCAGCAACATTCCCTGCCGAACAATTCCTGATCACTTAGACCATCCATCTTACCACATAAATATCTTGTTTGCGTAAGCACTCTTGTTGTTTTCATTGACTTTTAATGGTTTTTTATCAGTTTCAAGGAGAAAAGAATTATTGGCTGGTAATTAATTTGAGATTGCTATAATGAGTGAATAGGACATTAAGCCTGTAAGCACCTCTATTTTTAAAGCATGACACGCATTCGTTGTAATTTCACGCGGAGGTTGTTAAACTAGAAAAAAGCATGTTTGAAACTGCAGGTAGCGTTCTTGCGAAATCGCTTATTAACATGATAGTGTTGAAAAGGAGAAATTTAACGGTCATTCCGGTGCCAGCGTCGGCGTCGTGCACCGGCATCGTTGGTTGTCAGCGAAAAGTGATGATCTTGTCGATGATCCAAAATTGTGATAGATGTAAATAAAATAATTCCTAAATATTCTCTTTAATTCCTATATATTTTATTTGTTTGCGTGGCAAACAAGTGTTCTGTCACAACAATATTTTCTTAAACTGTTGGAAATAAAATAGATGAATGTCATGTACTAAAAGTTGCCTCCGTAACGAATGTATTATTTCGTGGCAGAATTAGGCGTAGAATCGCACTATAGGCGTCAAAACGTCTGAATTGTGCAACGAGTGGGTGTTTTAATGCCTCACCCGTTACAAAGCGCTCACGCATATTTAATTACCATCATAAGCAAAAGCATCAACAAAGTGAACAGTTATTTCGTAGCTCCGCGTGTTGCCTTACGGACGCGTAGCGGATATACTTCGCTGACTCACAAAACACAAAAAGAAGAATTGTGACGTAGTGGGCAAATCACAACTGCACTTGTAGTAGGTATCTGAGGATGGCTTTGAACAGCCATTGTTAGGCGCAAAGGTGTTTGCTTGCGGCGCGGTTGAGGTATGCACCGAAAACGGAAGTTATAAGTTAGCAGTTGATTAGTTGGTGTGCACGAGAACCCTACGCCACTTTGCAACAGGAATATTTATGGCTTTAGTGGCACTTAACAGGTCTACTTTCAGTAAATGTTCTAGGATACCGGGAAACGGCTAATGGTGCGCGCACAGCCGATCACTTCCTTACGGCACAGTGAAGGCATGCACCGAGAATCGAAGATAGCTGAGTGGTTGAGAGGGCGACGCATTCGAGGCTGCACATTGCACTATCGCGATCCACTCTTGAAGGCAAAGCCTAATGGTCCTCCAAGTTGAAATATAGAAGTGTTTAGTCTTTCTGTAAGCTCTATCAGATGTGACATGAGACTACAATTTTCGCAAATATTGACAAAATTGAAAATAAGAGAGGATAGAAAGCTTCCCCCGTAGAATGAAAAAAAAATAGTGCCACTTGTTCTTGCTTGTTCAGTGCAATTGGTTCTCGGTCACTTTGTAGAATCACTGAACAAGTCTGCCAGTTTTCGGGATTATAGATTTATAACAACTGGCATAGCATGGCACGTTGCGCGAATGAATGAAAAAAAAAACTGCAACACGCAACAACCGGGGCTGCATTCACGTGGTAAAGCCGCATTATAATAGGGCATACGACATCAGTCGTTACATTTAGTGTAGTGTCAGCCATTCGCTCACTGATGGCTTTAACTGAGAAATTACTACACAAGACATGTCAAGGTCTAGAGCTCGATAAAATCCGTTAGGTAAACTGTATCCGCGTACTGCATTCATTTTGCAAGAAAAAGAGCTGTATGCATTCAGCATCTTCACATCTTATATATTGAAGAAAGAGAGCATAATGTGGAAATATATGAGCAAACAAGGTAGAAGGAAAAGCAGTGGACAGGAAAGACGCTTGACAGGAAAAAGTTTATTGAAAGAGAGCAAACACGAAAACTTATCATTCGCCTCATTAAAACCACATAATTTCTTTTAGTTTCTCTTTTCAACATGCGCCACGCTTCAGCTCCTTAGTTTACTGAAAGAGAGCGCAATTGAAGTGCGTGTCGTTATTTATATTATTTTATTCAATCTTTCTATTTGAACCTAGAGCGCTCATTCGCGCCCACCAGCCGTGTCAACTCGTCTATCGAATTTTGCAGCTGGCATTTTTTTTTCACTTTTTTTCTTCTCTGAGCATTGAAAGCAAGCCATTAGACAGCAACGAAATAAAATTTCAAGGCGACACCCAGCAAAACCCATGGAAAAGAAGCGCGAGGAATAGGAGTGCAGAAAATGCAAACGAGATATCAAGACGTATTGCAGTGAGCGCACACACGGCGAGGTTCAACAGATCTTCGCGCGCAAAGAAGGCGCCGAAAGCAGGCGGCCCGTCTGGTGCCACCGCCCCTCGCATGTATAGTACGTGCATGTGCCGCTCGAAACAGCGCAGCAGCATTCATCCCTTGTGCCGAACGTGTATTCAGGAGCGCCTTTCGCGCACTGAGCCCTGGGTGCACACACGGGAACAAGGCGGCCTTGAAAAGGGAGCGGGAGGGCCTCAGACAAGTCGGGCTGGGGATGTTTGGGAGGGGGAGGGGGCAAGGTTTCTACTTTTGGGGTTGGTATTAGCACGGAACCTTCACGTCGAACACGCGCGAAGTCGAGTGCTGCCGGGAACGTGTAATCCTGTTTTAACGAGACGTATTTGTCGTTGGAAATACTGCACTTGGCGGGTCACGTAGGCGCGTGAGTTGGGATTATGTCGGCCAAAGAATTACAGAGATGGTGCCGCCGTGCGCGATATTAATGGCAGGATAATTTTGAATCTTGCAAACAAGGACCCAGCAGCCGCCACGCATGTCCCCATTCCTCGCTGTGACGTAAAGCAGCTTTTGCCGTGAATCCCGTTGCTGCAAGGCGAGAGAGCTCATCCTCGTCGTTCAGTGACACACATGCAACAATCAATAAAAATTTTAAAAAATATTATGCTCTCGGGCAGATATATTTTCTCGTTTTTCTATCACTGCAAGGAATTCCTTTGTACCTTTTGCGTTTGAATCTATACCTTATTGAGAAATTTTGTGATGTAACGTTTTCTCAGCGTACACGTAACAACACAGCGCTAAATAGTGCGAGCGCAGACTCAAGTTCACCGACAAATTATTAGAGAGCCTCTGCTTGCCCTATTACACCGTACATGTTGAAGGATACATGTGCAATGACCTATATAATGCGTGTGCTTAGCGAGGTTTTTTCATGTACGTACGTAATATATAACCGGTCGCGTATTACGCATCCAAAATCACTATACGATATGAAGCACGGCATAGTGGAATGAAGAGGGGGTCGGGAGTAGCACGCAAATTTCACCCACCGGGTGTTCTTCCACGTGCATCTGAATCTAAGCCCATGTCCGTACATTGCATTTCTTTCCCATCGAGTTGGGCTAATGTATGCGGGTCAATGTAACAATTTCCGAGAATCACCAGAAATGTGTCTGACAATATTAAAGGGTTCTTATGATATAGAGAACATAATTTTATGCTGTACTTAAATAACAAGTATGACAAAGCGCAAATAATTCTGCTCCTCAGCACTCAGGCGTAATGGCCGCAAAATATCTGAAACAATGTGGAGGCATAGCAGTACACGTTAAAGACCGTTGAAGTTTGCTAAAACTGACAGAGACATCTTCCGAAATTCATTTCGGGTCAGAGTTGGGTTGGCCCCCTTTCTGTAAGGTATACGTTTTTGCCTGCAAACGACTTCATTATTAGTGGACCAGAGGCGATTATAGGGATTTGACAATTTTTTGCCACGTGCCTACGCTAAGGATTTTTGCATGCATACACAGAGAACCTACTCATGTGCAGCTTCGATGTAAAAAGTGAAGGTGTGTGGTAGTATAAGCTGGATGGCGGAAACACGAATTTTTCCTGAATTCTACGGCGTAATAGTAGACCTGCTGGAATTATGTCTGAACTACTGAGAAATAAATGGTTAAATTTGAGACCAAGGCAATCTGTGAACAACCCTATATGAGGATGAGTAGGTCCTGCTTTTACTTCTAAATGTGAGACACTTTAAATTCAGGGTGCGATTAATCGGGATCACTTGAGCTATCCCCACTAATTTGAATACTTGGAAGTTTGCTGGAGAGAGAAGTTTGGTGGTTTTCCCAAACAAAACATGTGTTTGCTATCTTAGGCCAGAAAAAAAGTTTGATAAGCTAGAAATTTTAAGCTTGGATGAGCAAAGCGCAAGTGGCCGCTTAAGTAACCAAGCGAGGTACTACTGTCTTTCTTAGTGATTTTCGTAATACTGTTATAGGGAATATATAAGTATGTCGTACAATAAATTCGATGGCTGACAAGATGGTGCTCAGATCATGAAGTTGCGGGACATTGTCTTTTTTTCCTGTCCTCTTCTGCCCGTTACATTATTTCTCGTTGGCGGGAGTGCTAACCCGGTGCTAATTGGCAAACGAACGAATAATATGGCTTGAAGCGTGTAACATCCACTATGTCAGTACGAGGCTGAGGGTTCGTTAAAGGTGATTTCGTAGGTGATGTCGGTCACTTGACGTAAGATGCAGTAAGAGTGGGAACAGAGCTGAAGTACATTCTAACGGGAGGCCCGGTGAACCAAATCAGAATCAGACCACCGGGTGCGTAGTAGATGTCACGATGGCGGGCGTCATAAACGCGCCTCTCCATTGTCCTGCCAGCTCGCTAGTCGTCATGGAGCAATTCGGCACAGCTCTTGCGCTTACGTTAAGGCTACCCGAGGGTACTTTGACATTTATTGATTGATACATGGGGTTGTCCCAAAACCACCATATCACTATGAGAGACGCCGTTGTGGAGGGCTCCGGGAATTTCGACCACCTGGGGTTCTTTAACGTGCACCCATATCTGAGCACACGGGCCTAAAACATTTTCGCCTCCATCGGAATTGCAGCCGCCGCAGCCGGGATTCAATCCCGCGACCTGTGGGTCAGCAGCCGAGTACCTTAGCCACTACGCCACCGCGGCGGGGCGAAGTTAATATACTAGGCAAGTAGGGTTTTTTTTTAACCGAAGTATTTCTGCGCTGTAGAAGTATTGTCACTTCAAGACGCTGAATTGCCTTGAATCGTGATTCGTTACTCTTGAGAACTGGTGCCTTAAAATTGATGTGCTAGCTTTCTTATAGAGCTTGAGCACCAAACTTTACTGTAGTTCAGAAGCACGGAAAGGCTTGAAGAGATCAGAAGTTTTTCGAGAAATAACGTCGCTGAAAACAGTGTTTTGGCAAGTTGACTTGTCTTCGTTAGGGCAACAGCGTTGCCTAGACGAAGAAAAGTTCACTTGTCAAAACATTGCCTCCATCGACATTGTCTGTAATATTTGTTAGAAGCATTTTGTCCATCGCGTGTATTTGAGTGACCTTGTTACAAGTAAAAACCCACAAATGTTGACACCACGGCGACAAGAGTTTCATGAGTGGAAAGCAGCCTATAATTACTTGACATCATTTGAACTACACGCCAAAAGCATAAGAAACTAAAGCTGTGTAGCCGAGCCAACTCAAATTCAAGCTTTCAATAAACACATTTTCCCGACAGGAGGTTTGCTGCCGTCTACATCAATTAGTCAAGCGACATTGCACTTCTGTCAGTCTAGTCTGGCTTACTAAGTTTACTCATATGTACTTATGCAAAATCAATACCTGCTCAAATAATAAGTGTCAATTATTGTGCTCGCACAATCCCTTTAGAAAACTCTGGAAAACCTTCACGGAACTAGAAGTCCCCAGGTTAGCACAACGGAAAACATATGTTGCCAGATTAAGCCATCTTCGACGAATGCATGCTTGACTTGTTCGGCGTGGCTCACTGCGGCTTCCATTCTCTGCCCGGCACAACTTGCTGTCTATATCTTTGGGTAGTTGAAACGCCAATGGTGCGAAATCACTGAGCGCGATCCAACTTCTAATATCGCTGAGCGACGGGCGAGAAGGAGTGGAGGCAAGCGCTACGAACGCAAGTCAACCACTTTCCGTGCTTCGCCTGATTCAAAATTGAAGAAATAAAGAATGAGAAAAGACATAAAACCAAAAGAGACGCTTTTCAGAGACTTCAAATTCTTTTTTATTTCTAAAAACGTGGGAATTAAAGTCAATAAATGCGAACATACACATTAATTTCACTCCATTCAACCGGATGCATGCCCGGCAACCGCTACGTGCGTGCATGTTCTTTGAAACCAAAATTAGAGCTCCGTTTGCGGGGCCTGGCTCAAGAAAGATAAAACATGCCGGCTGTCTTCGTCGGGCGAAAGAGCATGAAGTGATGCCGGAGAGCGGGTGGGTGGGCTGCGTCAAGAAGGCAGCAACAGTAAACTTTCATCAGTAGGCCGTGCTTCCGAGCCCTATCTTGACTAAGGTTTTTAGATGGCGCGTTTTCTTGTACGTTCGGCGCTCTCATCACTTACTTCGTGGTAATGCGATAGACATCATGAAAACAGCTTCCCACCAAGGAGTGGCCGTACTCCCTAATGTCTGCGTTTTAAATCCGAAGCGTTTCTTGACCGAACTTTGGTGACTTTGACGTATCTATCTATCAATCAATCAATCAATCAATCAATCTATCTATCTATCTATCTATCCATCTATCTATCTATCTATCTATCTAGCCACCTACGACTTTCAGCTCTCCTGGCCATTTCGATTATGGTATCGATACCGAAATTGGTACGACATAACACTTTTTGACGAGAATAACTGACTATAGTCAAAACATCAAAATTATGGCATGGATGTCATGAACGTCATTATTTACATTTCATGGTCTTACTGCTCTCGCGGTGGTTTCGTTCAGATGACGTATTGCAAAACTGGTATAGTATGACATGACTGCGTGGCGAAAATAAGTGACAGACAGTAACGTGGAAATTATGGCATGCATGTCATGTAAGTCATGATAGCACGCCACGCTCACAGTACGCTAGCAGTCGTTTTGTTATCTTCACATATACGAAATTCGGTATTACGGGACGTGAATAGACGATGAAGCTAAATGACACGTCCAAACATAATAACCATAACATGGAAGTCAAGTACGGCATAATGTACTGCCCGCCTGCTAATTTTAGACTGCTTTTAAAGTGACATTTCAACTTTCATAATTCGTGCTTCGCATATCATCGATTCCCGCCGTACGTGGGATCTGCTAATCTTGTTTAAAAGTTGCATTGGATTTTCAAGAGTTGGGAAAGTTGGATATTGAATCTAAACGTAGTTATAACGTAGTTACCCGAAAGCCTAATATCATATACATACAATGTTGTAGTGATCACATTTTTTGCGGGGACTGTTTCTTCCTACATTCATGATGACATGTGTAAAAAAAAAACTTAAGAGAGACGAAGCATGTAGAAAGGGGTGTTTCAGCCCCACTAACGTGAAACCTGCAGGAGGAGCGAAACATGCAGTGTACGCCGGTGTTTCCCACAGCAATATCGCCGCTAATTGGCAATGAGAGTCAGAAGAGGAAGAAAGGCCTGAACGAGGTAATTCTACATATTCATTTCAGAGAAATTTCCCTGGTGAGGCACTACTGGGTGCCAAGCCTTAAACCGGGCGTGTAGGCAAAGGTGCTTAAACTCCACTAACGTCGTTAGGAAATGGCATCGGAATGCACTTTACCCAAGTTGATTTTTTCTCCCTTCATGTCTGCTTTCATTAGGCATGTACGGAATGGTGTTTCAGCTCGACTAAAGCCTTCATCTTTAGTGAGCCGGTGGCCAGCACAGCGCCAACACTTTTTAGGTAAGTTTGAAAAGGGCATTTCCAGCAGCTCGATTTATCATAAAGATTTCCACGTTTTTGTCTCTGGTATTTCATGAGAAACTTGAGCATCTTGATAGTTTTAGTCGGGGATTCTGACACCCTGCTGTCAAGCAGAACATATTGTTTATGGCAGTAACGACAGGCCTTTAACTCATATATGTATAGTGTAAACCGGTGGCGAGTATTGAGAGCTATTTCATTTTTCTGGTGCATTCAAGTTTATGATGTACCATGGCTACGACATGACACGCCGATAAGCCGAAAAGCTGCGGTGCTTCATGCCTAAAAAGAAATATTTATCTCTCTCTTTTGTACTCACTTGTGCCCTTTAAGCAAATCTGTGCTGACTCATCATTTAAATTAGATTTTACAATTTCTTTTTACTCCCCGATCATAAACAGCTTGCGCGAAACACTCCTTTCCTTGGGCGTAATTGACACACGAACTATGAATTAAGCCATAAACTCGTGCCAAGAACTTGAACGGGTCTTTATTGCGGTGGCTAGGAACAGATATTTATAACGAGACCGTTTAGTGAATTTTCACCAGCAAAAGAACGAAAATACGACAGCCGCAACACCTCCAGACATGTATCAAGTTTGCCGACCAATTTAGAATCCTTCGGCAGTAAGATGGAACGCGCTGCTAGTGAGCCCAAGGGAGGATCCCAATCAAATTACTCGAGCGGTCACCATTCCAAGATCAAAGTTACGATTACTTAATTTTAATCAGTGTTACTTCGTTAAAATACAGCGCTCTTCGTTCCGCGCCTAAGCCGACCCAGAACGTTTAGCATTTGCGGAGTGCGAAACGGCAAGAAAGTAAATTCTAGAAAAACGAACTCTCAATAGAACATTAACCGTAATAACATTTACGCCTCTTCCACAGGTGTTTTCTTCTTTCGGTGAAGCTATCCCATCAACCCATATCCTCTCAAGAAATATCGATCAGGGTGCCAGATATGTGCATGCATCCTTCTGATACGCTGTCTTGGTGGCATACGTAAATAAGATACGTGCTAGCTGCTTTTCGCTTCGATCAAATAAGATTCGTACAGTTCCACTACGAAGCAACTTGAATGTATCAGAAGGCTCACTTGACAATTTTTGTTCCTAACATATAAAATGAGCTGGAGCTGGGAATAAGGAGGCACTTGTCGAATTTTGTCGCAGGTGCTGTCAAGGAGAAGAACTGGTGATAAAACTTAACAGGGCTGTTGACTACGCAGCATGGAGATGCGGCGAGTCCCGTCACGCATACTTTAATTAAGAGGCCACTCTTAAAAAAAATTGAATGACGTTTTCTTTAAGTTCGATTGTTGCTGGTAATCGTGTACGTTCCTGAGATTCAGATTGATCACTATATACCCCACGGCTTGTAGACTTAACTCTGGTCTCCAGAGTTTTCAATAGTCTTCGTGGTCGTGACAGCTTTCGAATAATTGGATGCGGAAATAATTTATTATAGTACTGTATTGATATATTTAAATGGCAGGTGGCAGTGACACCAAACTTCCACATTCTCACATGGAAATGCAATAAACGAAAAAATATCAATAACGAACCCAGACATAGAACTTATACTAGCTAACTCGCAAATTAATGGGAGGGACACTAGGTAGATTAACGACGTGGTCACCTTATTTTAGATCATGAAAGGGAAAGCTCGCATCAAACGCATATCTTCCGCATGGTGCGCAATAAAGCTTGGGGTCACTGTGTGAGAAGACTACTGCGTATGCGTGCGGCTTTACGTGAAGGTGTCCTGGAGTACAGCCTTCCGGCACTGCAGTAACTCGCCAAATAAAATTTTAAAAGGCTCAATAGCATACAAGCGAGAACAGTGAGGCTGTACCTAGGTTTACAGTACAACACATCAACTGTATAAATTCCATGACAGAAAGTCGATGTATTTTGGTTGCTGTGCTAATGGAGCAAAAGTTCTTCCGAGTCTGCGTGTATTCTTTGGTCAGGGTACAGGATCATGCACTTGTTTCGGTCAGTACCCGTAATGTGCAGATGTTATTTCTTCTTACTTATGGAAAGTCGTTGATCTTGACGTGGCTCCCGTGGCAGCAGTCATGACAGTACTGGGGTTTCAGAACAAGAGAAACCCTCCAGGACAATAGTTGACATGTTTTTTTTCCTTTCGAGCAGAATAACACCAACTATGTCGTTGTTGACTTTTGTTCATGCTGTCGGACATGTATGTGCGGGGTAAAGGTCTAGTTAGGAGACATAGGAGTCTCCTTTTGCTTTACCTCGTGAACACATTTGTATGTATATATGTCTCCAATAAACAAATTATATATATATATATATATATATATATATATATATTGTAGGCATCTATTAGGCGCTTCATCCTCATCTGAACAGCAGTCAATCATCATCATATGTTCTGGCTGACAATCATCATCTGCTTGGCACGAGCGCTTCTTTGTCGGGTCCGTTGCGCTTGTTCGTTCCCGAGTTCACGGCCAATAAACCTCGCTACAACCGAGTCGTCATACGTGGTGGAGGTGGATTGACGTTCCCAGTACCTCTACTTACAACGCCTACTCGCTGGAGCTCCGTTCAGGCCGCCGCTTGGACCCTCAGTCCGCCAACATGTCTCAGAGTGAGTGGGTGGATGCCCTTTCGGCTCCCGTCTCTGCGCCGCAAGCCGTCACTGCGCCGCAAGCCCCTCCTCTTTACATCGTAAACCACCAGCGTGACCCTCCGATCTTCGCTGGTCTCCGCGGCGAAGATGTGGAGGACTGGCTCGATAACTACGAGCGGGTAAGCGCAACTTATCAATGGGACGACTCTAACAAGCTCCGCCGAGTATCGCTTTATCTCACGGGCGTTGCCAAGACATGGTTCTTGAACCATGAGATCGACCTCACCGACTGGCCTGCCTTCAAGCAGCAGCTTCGCCAAGTATTCGGCACGCCAGCCGTTCGATCCGCTCTAGCGAGGAGAGCCCTAGATACTCGCCAACAACATCCCGGCGAGTCATACACATCTTATATCGAGGATGTCCTTGCGCTTTGCCGGCGCGTCAATTCTTCGATGTCCGAGTCGGACAAACTGCGCCACATCCTGAAGGGCATCGGAAGCATTGCCTACAATGCCCTTGTTGCCCAGAATCCTTCTACTGTCACGGACGTCGTCTCTACGTTTCAGCGTCTCGACGAACTTGATTCTGTTCGCCTTCAGTCGGGCAATAGTGAACACCGTACCGCAGACCGGGACCTGCGTGACATGATACGGGAGATCATACGAGAAGAACTTCAATCAATGGGTATCTCACAACCTTCTCCATCTGTCACACAGCCTTCAAGCATGGCCCTCCGTGACATCGTAAGGGAGGAACTAACATCATTCACCGATCCAGCCTACGTCCAGCCACCTCCGTCTAGCCCTCCAACGTACGCGCAAGTTGCGGCCGCGCCTCCTCGCAACGTAAACTCTACTTCACCGCTGCCATCATTCACGCCGGTTGCTGCTGCACCACCGGTCCACTTCCGGCCAATCCCACCCGAACCTCCGTCAGTCCACTTGAGTGCGCTATCTCCCGGTGTGCCGAACGCCCTCTACTACCCGCCTTGGCGCCCGTCTCGCCCAACATGCTTTTACTGTGGATATCGTGGCCATATATCGCGCTTGTGCCGCAAGCGCCAGCAGGACGAGCGTCGCGGGTACGACATGCGCGAACGGGACTTTTCCAGAGGGGACTCTTACGCTCGGAGTTATTCATCTGGACAGCAGCGGTCTCCATCTCCGCCCGCGTCGACTGAGACGCGGAACACTTACCGTTCAAGCCGACGCCGATCACCTTCGCCCTTCCGTCGCTCCTCCTCTCCTCTTCGGCCAGCCTCGTTTACTACTGATAACCGGTCGGAAAACTAAATGATGCAGTTTTCGGAGGAGAAACTGCATGTAACAGTAGGACTCATATTCCTCCAGCACGCCCGTTCAACATGGTTTCTGTTACGGTGGAAGGAGTTCTCGTGGACGCTTTGGTGGACACCGGTGCTACAGTTTCTGTGATTAGGTATGATTTGTGCAAACGCCTGAAGAAAGTAATGACACCTTATAATGGACCCAATCTAGTCGAAGCCCAGAGGAACGCTATCCGCCCTTTTGCTCTTTGTACTGCTCGTGTGTTTATTGATGACATTTTGCATTACATCGAGTTCACTGTGCTTACCCGGTGCTCTCACCAGCTAATTCTAGGGTGAGAATTCTTATCTTCTTCTGCAGCCGCTATATGTTGTGGTGAACGGATTCTGCACCTAACTAATACGGACTCCATGTTCGACGAAGGCGTCTACAAGCCTCTACGCCTGTTCGCTCGCGAAGATCTCGAACTACCGCCACACCAAGAACGAATTGTGACCCTGATCTCTAAGGACATCGACCACGGTGACGTCTTGGTGTCCCCTTCGTCGACTTGCATCGCAAAAGGCATAGCCCTTGCATCAGGTGTCGTACGCTTTCACCATGGCTCCGCGCTCGTCATTGTTACGAATGAAATGCCAGAGAAAGTTCTTCTGCCAGAGGGCACTGCAGTAGCCTGTGTTGTGGATGCTGAGCCTGTCAGCGTCACGCCACTTAACCCTGCCTCTACCAACGACCGCTCTATGAGTAAGCCTGCCTCATCCTCTCCCTTCACAGCTCTTATCAGTGATGACTTAACAGCTGTGCAGGCGCAGCAGTTGCTTGCGTTATTAACGAAACACGCCGATTCTTTCGACACCTGCTCCTCAACGTTGGGCCGAACTACCACTGCAGCGCATCACATTGAGATGGAGGGAACATCTATTGTACATCGCCGCCCGTACCGCGTGTCTCTCGCTGAGCGAAAAATCATCGAGAAAAACGTCGCTGACATGCTCCAACGAGAAATAATTCGTCCATCAACTAGCCCTTGGTCATCCCCTGTTGTTTTGGTACGGAAAAAAGATGACTCTGTGCGCTTTTGCGTTGATTACCGGGCACTTAACAACATCACACGCAAGGACGTATACCCCATGCCACGCATCGACGACGCCCTTGATTCACTGCAAGGCGCCGAATACTTCTCAAGCCTTGATTTACGTTCGGGATATTGGCAAATTCCCATGCACGATGACGACAAAGAAAAAACGGCATTTGCAGCCCCCGATGGCCTATACGAATTTAACGTGATGCCTTTCGGGCTCTGCAATGCGCCCGCGACGTTCGAACGCATGATCGACACCGTCCTGCGTGATCTGAAATGGAAGACGTGTCTCTGCTACCTTGATGACATTATCACCTTTTCATCAACGTTTTCTCAGCACCTGAGCCGCTTGGATGACGTCCTAACATGCCTCGCCGGTGCGGGTCTGCAGCTCAACACTAAGAAGTGCCGTTTCGCCACCAAATCCATCAAGGTTCTCGGTCATGTCGTCAGCAAGGACGGTATTCGCCCTGACCCCGAAAAGATCGCTGCCGTCCTTCGATTTCCATGCGCCACAAGACTTAAGGATTTGCGAAGTTTTCTTCGCCTCGCATCATATTTTCGTCGCTTCATACAAAATTTCGCTTCTATAGCTGCGCCACTTCACAAACTACTTGCATCTAATGCACCCTTTGTGTGGTCCGAGGAATGTCAGTCGGCGTTTCACCTATTGAAGAAAGCTTTGACGTCAGAGCCTGTACTCTGCCATTTTGATGACACCGCCCCAACACTCCTGCATACCGACGCCAGCGGCTGCGGTATAGGTGCTGTTCTCCTCCAACGCGATAACTCGGGACGGGAAAGGGTCATCGCATATGCTAGCCGAGTGCTAACTTCTACCGAAAAAAACTATACCATCACTGAGCAGGAGTGCCTCGCTGTGGTTTGGTCCATACAAAAGTTCCGTCCTTATCTGTACGGCCGTCAATTCACCATCGTAACGGACCACCACGCCTTATGCTGGCTTTCTACAATGAAGAACTTGTCCGGACGATTGGGTCGTTGGATTTTACGCCTACAGGAGTATCAGTTTGAGAGTATTTATAAATCGGGCAAAAAACATCAAGACGCCGACGCTCTTTCTCGTTGCCCACTACCTACAGCGTCGTTCGACACTCCAGCTGCCACCTCCAACGACACCAGTGCGGACGTGACTCCCACTTCTGTTGCCTTGCTCGCCTCGCTGTACCAACCGCCAATCGACGATGAACAACCCTTCAGTTCTCACCAGCAGGCTGACCCGTATTGTCGGCGCATTATAGACCACCTTTCAGGAGCTACGCGTCCACCCAATGCACGCCTTCGTCGACAACTCGAGCACTTCAAGTTTCAGGACGGTGTGCTGTATCGTCACATATATTATCCTGACGGCACACGCTGGGTACCTGTTCTGCCACGCGCTCTTCAACATCATGTACTTAACGCCTTTCATGACGATTTGACTGCTGGCCACCTAGGCTTTCAAAAAACCTACGACCGCATTTGAAGCCGCTTTTATTGGCCTGGGATTTCTACCAGCGTAGCAAAGTACGTGGGTTCCTGCTCTCCATGCCAACTTCGCAAACTTCCGACATCTCCCCCAGCTGGTCAGTTACAGCCAATGACGTGCCCTACAACACCTTTCGAGGTCGTCGGTGTCGATCTTTATGGACCCCTTCCTGTTACTGGTGCTGGAAATAGATGGATAGTCACCGCCGAGGACCATATGACACGCTACGCCGAGACAACTTCAGTAGCTACTGGTTCAGCATCGGAAGTTGCTGACTTCGTCCTTCAGGCCATAATACTACGTCATGGTGCACCTCGTGTACTTCTGAGTGACCGTGGAAAGGTGTTCTTATCACAGCTTTTAGGTGAAGTTCTTCGCGTGTCTGGTACCACACACAAGATGGCGTCAAGCTACCATCCTCAAACAAATGGTCTGACCGAGAGATTTCATCGAACCCTTGCCGACATGATCGCCGTATACATTCAACCGGATCACAGAAACTGGGATAAACTTCTACTGTTCCTCACTTTCGCCTACAACACCGCTGTTCAGCGCACAACAGGCTACTCACCGTTTTATCTCATTTACGGACGTTCACCTACTTTCTTTATCGATGTTTCCTTCTTCACCAGCAATGGCCCTACATCACCATCTTCTTGCGAAGAATATATTTCTCGCCATGCCCAGTGCCGCCAGCGCGCTCGTATGAACACGGAAGCTACGCAACAAGCAAGGAAGGCCGTCTACGACACCTCTCATCGTGTGGTATCATTCCGACCGGGTGACGAGGTGCTGCTATTGACACCAATTCGCACACCTGGTCTCTGCGACAAGTTCCAGCCTCGATTCATCGGCCCATATGTTGTTTTAGAGCAGACTTCACCTGTCAACTATCGTGTGACGCCTCTTGTCGTGCCAACTGACCGCCGTTACCGCAGCACCGAAATTGTACACGTTTCCCGCATGAAGCTTTTCACACGACGTTCCTCGTCACCTTGACTACCCGCCCGCAGCGGCCAGGCTGGCCGCTTCCACGGGGGGGGGGGGGGAATCAGTGTAGGCATCTATTAGGCGCTTCATCCTCATCTGAACAGCAGTCAATTCATCATCATATGTTCTGGCTGACAATCATCATCTGCTTGGCACGAGCGCTTCTTTGTCGGGTCCGTTGCGCTGTTCCTTGTTCGAGTTCACGGAACCGCTACAACCGAGTCGTCATAATATATATATATATATATATATATATATATGTGACGCTTCACAAGTGAATGTGGGGAAGAAAGAGGAGGAAGACGAAGGGTCAGAATAAACTGGTGTTCTGACTGACGCCATGTCTCATCCGTTACACTAAGTCGACAGGATCTACCGCAGCAACATCATGAGCCCACCAAAGAAGATGATCAGCCTGCCGAAATACACCGGAGCTGAAGACGACGCCCCTGTTGACAAGTGGTTGCACCTCTTCGAAACGAAGGCGAGCAACGTCAGCTGGTCCGAACGAGATCGCATCGACTGCATCAGCGAGTACCTGGAAGGTGAGGCATTCCGCTGGTACCTTACCGAGATTTTCAACGCAGAAGATACGTGGGAAGGCATCAAAACAAGCATGATATCACAATTTTCTACACCTGTTAGCGAGCCTTTCCGCCAATTCATACACTGCAGGCTCAAAAGTAAACAGCGCATCAGGCACTACTACGAAGAGAAGACACACCTTGGTCGCCTCGCAGACTTAAAAGACGTTCACATAGTATCAGGATTGACTGATGGTGTACCTGAAGAGATCGAAAGGCGCCTCGCTGGATTGACGCTCACCACCCCAGCCAAGTGGCTTGCTGCTGCGCTTCAAGTGGAAGACTCTGTCCACAGAGATGCTTCCCAACACTCGTCAAAACGGCAGCTCATGCGTCGAGAGCCTCATTCTACGCGACCATGGCTCCCTACAAGATTGATGCGCACCCCTCACAGTGAGTGCCGACATTGTGCATCTGCTGGTTTGCCGAATCAGTTTTACTGGCACAATGAGTGCCCTCGTCGTGAAATGGTGTCTGCTCTAACTGACAACCAGGGAAACGAAGAGGGCGGCCCAAAGGCTCATTAATACGTTTTGGTGCACTTGTGAACGGACACATGGTGAACGCAACTCTGGATACAGGAGTGACTATTACCTGTATCAATGAAGTTGTGTTCAAAAAACTCAAGCTGCAGTTGCTCAAGGATTCATGCATTAGTGTCCAACAAGTCACCTCAACCACAAAAACTGTGGGTCGCGTACGCATACAGTTGGAAATAGGGAAGTTAAAGCGGGCAGTCCAAGCACACGTTCTACCAGGCATGAAGACTGAGTTCTTGCTAGGCCTGGACAACGCCTCCTTTTTCAACCTATCACTGGATTTAAACACAATGACTTTGTTTCAAGACAACAAAGCTTTGCAGAATTCCTTTCAAACACAAAAGTGTGTCTTCAGCGCCGATACAACCCCTCTCCAAGCCGTTGATGTCACGCACCTTCCACCATCGCAACAAGCTGCTTTGAGAGAGGTGCTTCACAATTACGAAGACATTTTCTCAAAGTCTCAGGTGATTTTGATTTGATATGTGGAGTTTGACGTCCCAAAACCACCATATGATTATGAGAGACGCCGTAGTGGAGGGCTCCGGAAATTTTGACCACCTGGGGTTCTTAAAAAGTCTCAGGTGGACTTCGGATGTATCGCGGAGGAACGACACTGCATTGCCCTCAGCAACAACGTGCCTATCCACAGACCACCGTATCGATGCTCCCTGGCAGACAAAGAGGAAATTATCAAGCAAGTGGACTTACTTCTCAAGCAAGGTGTAGTGCGTCCATCTTTTTCCCCATACGCGGCTCCAGTCATTCTTGCAGAGAAAAAAGGTGAAGGACGCACACGTTTATGCATTGATTATCGAAAGCTTAACTCTGTCACTGTGCCTGACTACCAACCTATTCCGCGTATAGACGATGTTCTAGACTACCTGGGAAAATCGAAATATTTTTCGACATTGGATATCACATCAGGCTATTGGCATGTCAAAATGAACCCAGAGGACATCCCAAAAACAGCTTTTGTCACGCCGAATGGCCATTATGAGTGGCTTGTTATGCCTTTCGGTTTGAAAAATGCTCCTGCTACATTCGAAAGAGCTGTGAAATCAGTTATCAGAAAACATAACTTAAAGAATGTCGTTAATTATTTTGATGATATCGTAGTCTTCTCCGACACATTTACTGAGCACCTACAGCACCTCCAAGCTCTCTTGCATGCCATAAAAATGGAGAATATAAAACTTAAATTGAAGAAATGCCATTTCGCCCAAGATTCTATTGAATATCTGGGTCACAGAGTATCGCACGGTACAGTGTCGCCTATACGAAGAAACATAGAAGCTGTTTTGCGATTCCCAAGACCGAAATCCCCGAAAGAGCTTCAGCGTTTTTTAGGCACCACCAACGTTTACCGCCAGTTTATACCGCACTTCAGTGACATAGTTTTCCCACTTACGAAGCTGTTGAAGAAGGACACACCATGGGAATGGCATTCCTCATGTGAACAAGCCTTTGAGAACATGAAATACTGTCTGACCAAAGAACCCATTTTACGAATTTTTTCTTGCGAGAAACCATGCATTCTTTATTGCGACGCATCTAACATAGGCGTAGGTGCAGTTCTGAAGCAAAGAGATCATGATGGTAAAGAACACCCCGTTGCCTATCACTCGCGTAAGCTACTCGCGCACGAATTAAATTATGCCATTACAGAGCTCGAATGCCTCGCTATAATTGACGCTGTTGACAAGTGGCACTGCTACTTACATGGACGACCATTCACTGTTGTCACCGATCATGCTGCTTTACAATGGCTCAGAAACATAAAAAACCCACATAGCCGGCTCTTTCGATGGTCTTTGAAGCTGTCGATGTATGACGTTAACATTCGATATCAAAAAGGCAGCGAAAACATCGAGGCAGGACGCATTTTCGCGAAGCCCTATGGTTCAACTCCTTTCATTACCAGAACTTCAAACTTACCAGGATGACCACCCTCGCTGCAAGTACACAACGGAAAACGGGGTCACTATCGTGACACGTAAGGGAATTCGCAAAGTGTACGTTCCTCTCAAGCTTCGACTGGGCCTTCATGCAGAAAGCACACTGTCAGTTCGGACACGTCGGAGTAAAGAAAACTCTGGGCTTGTTGTCATCATCCTACTATTGGCCGGAAATCATCACAGACGTTTCATCCTACGTCCGCCACTGTGACATATGTCAGCGTTGCAAGAAGCCGAAAACCAAGAGATTCGGATCTCTCGAGTCACTACCAACTGCAGAACAACCCTTCGATCTTTTAGCAATAGGACACTATAGGTGGCTTTTCAGGATATGGCTCGACAAAGAAGTTTATTCACTTGGCGATCGACCACGCTACCCGGTATGTCTGGGCGTTTCCCCACAAGAACGAAACTTGTGACGCATACATTTCGTGCATCACCGCCATCTTTGCAGCAGGAAAACCAAAGAAGTTCCTATCTGATCGTGGACCAGCTTTCACAGCTGGAAAATTCAAGCAGTTTCTAAAACGCAATGGTGTCCACCAATTGTTCACATCCTCCCAACACCCTCAATGTAATGGCATGAACGAACGTACAAATCAGACTATTGTAACCCGGCTAAAGTGCAAAATGAATGAGCAGCCACAGAAGTCTTGGGTCAAACATCTTTCGGATGTTGTCGATGAATACAACAGAACCCCACATGAAGTAACACGATATCCACCATCGTACCTAATGTATGGAATTCTTTCATACGACACAATTTTAGACGCACCAATGGAGAGTGTGCAAGAAGCAAGGAAAAGTGCAATCAAGAACACGCTTGCCTATCATGAGAAGAACAAGATAATCTACGACAAAAAATTCCTACCACAAGATCTCCAACCTGGTGAATTGGTCCTCTACAAAACACCTTGGCACCCGAACAAAGGAAAGCTCAGTTCATGTCATGAAGGACCTTACACAATTCTTCGCAGAGTCTCTCCTGTGAACTATGAGATCGACCAATGTGTAGCTCCGTTAAGCAGAACTACTGATATTGTGCACGTCAACAAACTGCGTCGCTACTATTGTCCCAATAAGTTGACGCTCTCTCGGGGGGAGGGGGAAACGTGTGACGCTTCACAAGTGAATGTGGGGAAGAAAGAGGAGGAAGACGAAGGGTCAGAATAAACTGGTGTTCTGACTGACGCCATGTCTCATCCGTTACATATATATATATATATATATATATATATATATATATATATATATTGTAGCGAAGCCTCCGAACGCTGAAATGGGTCGAACTCTTGAGTACCTTCTAGTGGGGCTACCCAACAAGGACGCCGCTCGCGCTGAGAGCCCGTGCTTGGCTGTGACTGTCGCCATTGTATATTCTGGCTCGTCGCCGGTTAGTAAACGCCTTAACAATTTGGTGGAGAGTGCTGCGATCCCTGTCTATGCCTTTGGAGCTACGATCACGTAGCCTGCCATCTACTATGTACCACGACGCTTCTCAGCAAACGCCTCCTCCAATACCACCCCCTTGTCCCGGTGTCCCAGAATCCGCGATCCACCCATCTTCACTGGCACTGATGGCACTGACGTGGAAGACTTGCTCGCCATTTACGAGCGCGTGAGCATCCCCAACAAATGGGACGAGGACGGCAGGCTGACCAACTTGGTATTCTACCTTACGGGTGTTGCCAGTTTGTGGTATAACAACCACGCGTCCGATTTTGCCACCTGGTCCGATTTCAAGATCGCAATCATCAACGTCTTCGGCTGCCCTGCTGTTCGCAAGCTGCAAGCTGAGCAGCGCATATTGAAGACGTCCTGGACCTATCCAACAAATCTAATCCCACCATGCCCGAGTCTGACAAGATCCGGAACATCATAAAAGGCATTGACGATGATGCCTTCACGATGCTGCTCACCAAAAACCCCGGCACAGTGGCTGAGGTGATCACACTGTGCCAGAGCTACGAGGAGGCTCCGCCGGCAGCGTTCGATGACCCGACGCTCCCCACCACGAGCTGCAACGCTTGCTGGCTTGGAGGCCAGTTGTGACCAAGTGGCGTTGATGGCAGACCTAAAGTCCTTCATCCGGGAGGAAATCGCGCGTCAGTTCTCACTCCTGCCCTTTGCCCACCAACCGACTGTTCAACAATCGCCTACTACCCTTCTCCCTCCCATCCGTCGAGCGATTGAACAGGAAATAGCGGAGGTAATGCCTGCGTACCACCCTCCACAGCATCCGGCTCCTGCGCCCCTGAGTTACGGGCAAGTTGTCGCCAGGCCGTCCCAAGTCGTTCCAGCAACCGCCCCTCTGACTTACGCCGAAGCTGCCGCTCGACCTCCGTCCTTTGCAGCGGGTGTGCCCGCTACGTATGTTGACGTAACCCCTCAGCCTCAGCTTCAGTCCACCATGCAGCCACCGTTCCGTCCATCAGCCCTTGCGACATGGGTGAGACCTACCCCGGTGAACAGATGGCGCACACCCGACAACCGGCCCATCTGCTTTGCCTGCGGTTACGCCGGTCATGTGGCCCGTTATTGCTATCGCGTACAGCCAGCTCCAATTTCTTCACCTGTTGCTGGCCAACTCAGCCGTCCTTATCGCGAAGAACCGCCGTCTATGCCACCTCGATCTCGCCCAGGTCCATCTCGACGATCGCCGTCTCCACGACGTCGTTCTCTGTCCCCCATGCGGCCAAGTGCGGCAGCTCATGAGCGGGAAAACTAGTCCTCGCAGTCCCCGAGGCAAGGACTGCGACGCTATCGCAATGTGAAAGCCCTCATAGCAGCCCCTCGAATGTCATTGACGTGCTTGTGGACGGTGTTTGTGCATCGGCTCTTATTGACACTGGAGCTGCCGTTTCAGTTATGGACGAAAAACTCTGCCGCTTACTTCGAAAAGTGACGACGCCACTTTCTGGGTTATCCCTCCGTACTGCAAGTTTGCACCGCATTCATCCTACAGCAGAGTGCACAGCTCGCGTTGTCATCCAGGACGTTCTGTATGTCGCCCAGTTCATCATTATTCAGACATGCTCTCATGACGTCATCCTGGGATGGGACTTTCTCTCCCGCCACGACGCCTTCATCGGTTGTGCCGCCGCCGAAATTGAGCTCTCACCCTTCTCGCATTTGACGCCAGAAGACAGTCCCCCGACACTGAGCAAGATTCTAAAGAAAGACGATACAACAGTGCCTCCAAACTCGACGACGGCTGTGTCTGTCTACTGCGCTGGTCTCACCGACACCATTGGACTTGTTTCGCCATCTGACCGCGCTTGCAGCAGGAAAGGGTTGCTAGTACCTTTCGCGACCGTGCAGGTCAACCAGGGCAACACTGCTATTTTTGTAACCAACCCGTCCCCGTATGCTGTTACCTTGCTTCGAGGGGAATGTCTCGGCAGAGTGGAACCAGTCGACGATGCACAAGTCCTGGACGTACCCGATGACACGCGCGGTCTGAGGTCGTGTACCATCAATGCTGTTTCCACTTCTGATTCGTCATCTGCTGATGTATTTGGCCCCTCCATCGCTGACAACCTTACGGCCGTACAGCGTTCCCAACCTGTTGCAAGAATATCGTTCTTCTTTCGATGTCGGGCGAAGTTCTCTCGGCCGCACATCCGTTGTTACGCATCGCATCGACACTGGTGCCCATCCACCTTTACGGCAACGTCCATATCGCGTGTCGCCTGCTGAACGTCGAGTAATTAATGATCAGGTTGACGATATGCTCCGACGCGATGTTATTCGGCCCTCGGACAGTCCATGGGCATCTCCTGTTGTTCTTGTTGCGAAGAAAGACGGTTCTGTGCGGTTCTGTGTGGACTACAGACGGCTCAATAAGATCACTCGCAAGGATGTTTATCCACTGCCACGCATCGATGACGCGATTGACAGCCTTCATGGAGCCGACTTTTTTTTTCTTCTCTCGATCTGCGCTCGGGGTACTGGCAAGTACCCATGGCTGACGACGCTCGACCAAAGACCGCCTTCGTCACGCCAGACGGCTTGTATGAGTTCAACGTCATGCCGTTTGGTCTATGTAATGCACCTGCGACCTTTGAGCGCATGATGGACACCGTTCTGCGTAACTTGAAATGGTACACGTGCTTGTGTTACCTCGACGATGTCATTGTCTTTGCTCAGGATTTCTCCACGCATCTCCAACGTCTCAAAGAAGTTTTCGCACGTGTTAGCAATGCCGGCTTGCAACTAAATCTGAAAAAGTGCCGCTTTGCAGCATGGCAACTCACCATACTGGGGTACGTCGTGTCCAAAGACGGCATTCTTCCTGATCCTGCCAAGCTTCAGGCCGTGGCCGAATTCCCCAAACCTGCATCTGTCAAAGAACTGCGTAGTTTCGTGGGCCTGTGCTCATACTTCCGACGCTTCATACGAAATTTTGCCACGATGATATCACCGCTGACGAAGCTCCTTGGAAGTAACGGGCCCTTCAATTCATGGTCATCCGAGTGCGACGACGCGTTTGCAAAGCTCCGCCATTTGTTGACGTCGCCTCCCATTCTACGCCACTACGACCCTACAGCCCCAACGGAGGTGCACACGGACGCCAGCGGTGTAGGCCTCGGCGCTGTCCTGGCGCAGCGAAAACCCGGATTCCCTGAATATGTCGTAGCATATGCAAGCCGTACGCTCACGAGAGCCGAGAAAAACTACACCGTCACGGAGAAAGAGTGCCTGGCCATCGTCTGGGCTCTTACAAAGTTTCGACCTTATTTGTATGGTCGCCCATTCGATGTCGTCACCGACCATCATGCACTATGCTGGCTTTCATCATTGAAGGATCCCTCAGGCCATCTCGCCCGTTGGGCTCTTCGCTTAGTAAGACTACGACATCCGCGTGCTGTACCGCAACGGACGCCAGCATGCTGACGCCAACGCCCTCTCGCGCTCCCCTCTGCCTGAAGGTGATGTGCTCTGCTCAGTATCCTCGGCTGCTGTTTCTGCCATTGATGTTGACATCATCGCTACCGAACAGCGAAAGGATAATTGGATCGGCCCGCTCATCGACATGCTCTCTGATCCATCCGCAACGCCATCCACGCGTGCCTTGCGTCGTCAAGCTCGCCATTTCACCATCCGTGACGGCCTTCTACACCGACGAAATTACGACGCCGACGGCCGGCAGTGGTTACTCGTGATACCCCGCAGTCTGCGGTCAGAAATATGTGAATTCATCCATTCTGATCCGCAATGCGCGCACTCTGGGGTATTCAAGACCTACCATCGCATTTGACAACGCTACTTCTGGCTCGGGATGTACCGCTATGTGCAGCAGTTCGTTCGCTCTTGCCTCACTTGCCAACGCCGTAAACCGTCAGCCCACATGTCGCACGCCGGTCTGCAACCGTTACCTTGCCCTGACCGTCCCTTTGGGCGCGTAGGTATCGATTTGTATGGACCACTTCCTCTGACGTCGGATGGTAACCGCTGGGCCATCGTTGCCGTTGATCATTTAACGCGATACGCCGAAACCGCCACTCTCCCTGCGGCTACTGCGCGCGATGTTGCGTCCTTCCTGCTGCATCGATTTATACTGCGCCACAGACCACCCCAAGAGCTTCTCAGCGATCGAGGCCGTGTCTTCTTGTCGGAAGTCGTCGAAGCCATTCTGACGGAGTGCCAATCTGTCCACCGCAAAACTACTGCTTACTACCCACAGACGAATGGCCTCACCGAACACTTTAACCCCACCCTCGGCGACATGCTTTCTATGTACGTCGCTGCCAACCACACTAATTGGGATAATATACTGTCCTTCGTCACCTACGCCTACAACACCGCCCCTCAGAGCACGACTGGTTTTTCACCTTTCTACTTGCTGTACGGAAGGCACCCGTCGCACACCATGGACACGATACTCCCGTACACGCCGGATCCATCTGAATGTACACCTATTTCCGAGACAGCCAGGCTTGCTGAAGAGTGTCGCGAGCTTGCCAAGACTTTTACGACGCAAGAGCAAGAGCGGCAGAAGACTATTCGTGATGGCTCCACCACTTCTGAGCCCACGTTCCTTCCTGGTGCGCCTGTATGGCTCTCGATCCCGACCTCTGCAGCTGGCCTCTCTTCCAAGCTACGTCCCAAATACGAAGGCCCCTACCGTGTAATCGAGCGCACCTCACCCGTCAACTATCTGATCGAACCCGTTGAACAATCTTCAGACATGCACCGCCGTGGGCGAGACATCATCAACGTGGAGCGCCTGAAGGCTTATTATGACCCGCTCATAGTAACGAGCTGTTAGGTCGCCAGGCGGCTCCCTCTTCGACCCCGGGGTAATTGTAGCGAAGCCTCCGAACGCTGAAATGGGTCGAACTCTTGAGTACCTTCTAGTGGGGCTACCCAACAAGGACGCCGCTCGCGCTGAGAGCCCTTGCTTGGCTGTGACTGTCGCCATTGTATATTCTCGCTCGTTGCCGGCTAGTAAACGCCTTAACAATATATATATATATATATATATATATATATATATATATATATATATATATATATATATATATATAGGCAACAAAGAGACGACGAAACTTTCGTGGAAGCGTCTTTACTAAACGTTTTCAGCTGGTGGACCAGCCTTCGTCAGAGTAATGTGACAAAGTTCATACATGGCTTTAATAGCTCTTAAAAAGCTTAAAAGTGGTGTGACCACTTGACAGAACAGCCTCCAATCTCCCCGAAACAGAATTCGAGATCAAGAGACAGAGTGTCAACCTACGTTCGGAACTCGAAGTCTCCGAACAATCCAGCCGCAAGTAGCCAGTGACTACAGGACTTCTCTGGTAATCAAAATTTAGGTACTGCTTCTGCATGTTTTCTCAAGTGCCGGAAGGTGACTGAAAAACGCATTCCCGCTGAACTGCATGTTGCGTGCCTCAGGGAATATGTGAATGCTTCCGAAATTCCCAAAGGTCTTGGGCTTTATGTGAACCCTGCTACCTCTGAACTGTCAAATGCGAATAAGCTTAGGAGGCGGGATGTGCTGACCAATGCTTCACTTGAGCTTATTCGCATTATCATAAATCACTATGTAACGTCAATTGGTAAGCTTCTGAAAGAAGAAACTACCCTATCTAGGCAGCTCGTCCCTCACGAAGCACATTTGCTGAGTGTACATGAGGAAAGAAAGGTAAACGCCTTAGGCAGAATAAAAGCTCGGAAACTATTGCGGGGACGATGTTCCAGCAGCACCCTACATGAAAAAAATCAGAAGTTCACCAATTGCTTTATTCAGAACACCTGATACATTGCCGGAGATAAGCCAACAGGACGCCAATATAGTCAACCTTTCTGACGTTACAATCCTCCCTGCAGAAGGAAAGGGTTCTTTCAAAAGGCCTGAATTTCTGTCCGAACTTCTGGCGGGTTTGATGAATTTCAGTTGATGAAGGATATAGATAATTTCGCTCGTAATCTCAGGCTAAAAGAGTATTTTCACGACCATGCTAGCAACAAGGGAGCTCGCCCAGCTGTACCGTCCACGACACAATGGACGCCCGCCTCGCAAAGGGATAAATGCCTAGACCTTTACATCAGAGCTGTCTCGCGTGACGTGCTGAACGCTTACAAAACGCGTAGCCAGTTCCAAAAAAACCTTTCTGCCAGTGAATTTGACGCTCTTAAATGTTTAAATGCACGTGATGATATTATCATAAAACCAGCAGACAAGGGCGGCTCGATTGTGATAATGGGCAAAGAAAGTTACATAAAAGAAGCCGCTACGACAGTTATCTGACACTGCTTTTTACAAACAACTTCCCGCTGATCCTACCACTGACTTTCTTGTCATCTTAAAAGACACGTACCATTAAGGCATTAGTAAAAAAGAAAAGGGTTGACGATAAGACAGCACGCAGCCTCATTCCGCTTAGCCCTGTTGCGGAAGATTTTACCTGCTCCCAAAGATACACAAGTCAGGAAATCCAGGCCGTCCCATTGTTTCGGGCATTCGAACAGTAACAGAAAACATATCTCGTTACACTGAGAGTTTGATAAAATTTCTTCCGCCCACATTCACTTCCTTTGTTAAGGATACCAACGATTTTCTCAATGGAATATCACACCTAATAGTGCCTGATGGTTCGCTTCTGGTGACGATGGACGTCACCTCCCTCTACACTAACATACCCCGCAAAGACGGTATACAGGCTGTTTTAGATTCATATGACCACTCCAAATCTGACAGACAAATTGACACGTCAACTCTCGAAACACTGCTGAAGCTCATTCTCTAGTTGAATAACTTCGAATTCAATGGCTCTCATTACGTACAGATCAGTGGAACATCGATGGGTAAAAGATAGGCCCTACATACGCAAACATCTTCATGGGAGTGCTCGAAGACTCGTTTCTTAAGAGTGTGCCACTAAAGCCTCAGCATTTCAAACGCTACATCGATGACATATTTTTTATTTGGACACATTGTGAAACAGAACTTCTAAACTTTATAGCGAACTTCAACCCGATACATCCCGCTATAACATTCTCCCATACTTACTCACCCTTGTCTGTAGCCTTTCTCGACGTCAGGATTACCATTTCCCATGGACGCCTAATTACGAAGCTTTTTAAAAAACCAACCGATTATCACCAGTTTCTTCCTTTTGAAAGTAGCCACGTGCGCCATCGGAAGACTGGAATTCCATATAGCCAGGCACAGTGCTTTAGGCGCATATGCTCTGAAGATCAATATTTCAATTCTTGCTGCCATGATCTGAAAAAGAAGCTTCTTAAGCGAAAATATCCGGAAATAATTATTGACGACGCGATACACCGAGCTAGAGGACGCGATCGAATGGACTGTTTAAAAGGTAGCATAAAAAGCAACTGGGCTTCAGTCTGCCAATTTAGTACTAACACAATCAGCGTCCATCCCCAAAGTTCAAGGTATACTGCGTAACCATTACAACATCCTCACCCAAAGCGACAGACTAAAAGCGGTCTTTCCTGAGCCCCCTCGAGTAGTGTATAGGCGCTCAAAAAACATAGGTGACATCCTGACGTCATCTAAAATTGCTACCACTAACCGTACAAGTTGTACCCGCTGCAACGAACCCCGTTGTAAAGTTTGTCCTCATATAGAACCGTCATTAACAGCCACCAGCACATCTAACCAATTCATTTTCACAATTAGGGGAAGCTTTAATTGTGATTAATCCAATGTAGTGTATTTGCTTGAGTGTGGCACCTGCCATATGCAATACATAGGCCACACTGAAACCCCATTCAGAATACGTTTCAACAATCACAGATCGCATGCTAAAACCCAACCAAACCTTCCATTATCAAAGCATGGGAACATGCCCGGCCACTCATTCAGTAACCTCAAAGTCACGATACTAGAATCGGGATTCCGCAACAGCCATGATCGTGAACTGCGCGAATCATATCTCATTCATAAATTTAACACTGTTTCAGCTGGAATCAACGAAAACAAAGGAGAACTGTCCTGTTTTCACTAGATTAGGAGCGATGATGCACTGGTTTCAAATTGTACCGCCAAAATCACGCCTTCTATGTCTGCCCTTTTTATTTTTATTTTTTTATTTATCTTCAATCATTTCGCGGTGGCTTCCGTTGTACGTTCGCATATCGCTGAGATTGTTCTTATGCTGCCAAGCAATGTCATTACACACTGCACTTCTACATCTCTTAACTATGTATAAGCATGGTATCACGTCACAGTACATGTAAGGGAATCTTTAACTATGTCTTTAGTATGTATGTACCCTTCTGGTTTTAGTATTTTTTGTCTTTTTTGTCTTTTTTTCTGAAGCACTTGATATTTTATGATGCGCATTGTAATGCTAACCAGAGCAGATGGCGCTGACCTGTTATTGAAAGGAGCTTTCAAAGCCATGTATGAACTTTGTCACATTACTCTGACGAAGGCTGGTCCACCAGCTGAAAACGTTTAGTAAAGACGCTTCCACGAAAGTTTCAAAGAATCTGGTATATATATATATATATATATATATATATATATATATATATATATATATATATATATATATATATATATATATATACTCTGACGAAGGCTGGTCCACCAGCTGAAAACGTTTAGTAAAGACGCTTCCACGAAAGTTTCAAAGAATCTGGTATATATATATATATATATATATATATATATGCAGTCATGTTTTAATAAATTAATCTGTCACAAATAGAGAATCGGCTATATAGGTGCGTGGACACCATCAGCCCCGACGTTACCTGTTCTGCCACTCTAAGTCAATACACTTACGCCAGGGCTACTGATTTTTGCCGCACTTCCTAGATCATGTTTATATATCAAATATCTCAGACCCTATTTTTAGGGAATAATCACCGTTTCACAGGAGATACTGCCTTTCCTGATGTCAAAGCTGGTACAAGATCAACTATTTCTGGACATCAAGTATCTGGGCAATATTGTTCGGGAACTACACCGCGAGGTTGAACTGCAGAGGTGTGACATCACAGTGAGCTGGTTGAACCAGGTCACTGTGATGTTAAAAAGAATGTTCGTCCAGACTCCACGGCCAGAGCCGCACATATCGCAGCATCCGAGAATATTGACGTTGCCTTCTTGAAGACAATACGCAGCATCTCTAATGTTAGAGTTCTCTTGTAATCTGCAACGAACATAATGGTCTTACGCAAGTAACCAGTATACGGACCACTGTGCAAAAGATACCGGTCAAGTACCTTTTATGTGCCACAAGGAACAAAGAGGCAAGCTTAGACACGCGTCTGCCGACTCCGCCTCGTTTTTGCCGATGCAAGCTATACTCTAAAACAGGCGTTCTAGAACTCTGTTCTAGAACTCCAGAACAACTGTACCCTGACCAAAGAATACACGCAGACTCGGAAGATTCGCACAACTGTGCTGTGAGCACCAAATGGAACGCTCAGGAAGATTTTTTAAGAACCCCAGGTGGTCCAAATTTCTGGAGCTCTCCACTACGGCGTCTCTCATAATCATGTGGATATCAATCAGGAAGATTTATAACACGTCCTGTGTGATTGTTCGTGCTATGACACCAAGCGTCACTTCTGAAGCAGGCACTTCAATAGCAACGCGGCTTGAGCTTGGATCCTCACCCCGTAGCAAAGCAGTGCCTGTACAGCACGCAGTACGAAAGCACTAGTGATGTTCAATTGCGAGAGCAACTACGTGCACAGTGTAGGCGGATTTTTGCTGTTTCCGTAGCCGTCATGGTCCGTAAGAAACACAAATTTATAACATCGCCCAGCACATCAAATGTTCTACGCGCGTGTAAAAGCGCGTGATCTCTCCATGGCAACGAACGCGGATCAAACAAAGATGAAACGAGCCGTCCATCACCCTCGCAAGAAGGCTGCATGAGATAACATTGCCGAGCATGCGAGGCCCGCCGTTGATGACGCCTCATTGCGATAGGACACTTCCCACCTATCTTTAATTGGGTGAAGGTGCATAGAAAGGCAAAGGGGGAGGGGTGCATCGCTCGAGCAGCATTTGCTAACTTTAACCGTAAGAAAAAGGTCGCAAGCGCTTGTGCTCCCGCTATCTCGGTAAGCATTAGTAGACTGCTATAACATACTTGTACATGTTGTGTTCTCACCGCTAACTTCGCGTTGAGGTGACAAAGGGCCCGAGAACTACTTTGCTTTCAGAAGCGGCCATATTCCCTTGCACCACCGACTGCAACACTCGAGACACGCGGGCCATTCTCGGCCTCGACTTAGAGAAAGCCTTCGACAATGTTACTCACTCTTTCGTGTTGCGGTCGATTCCTGAGCTCGGCCTTGGAGTCAGTTCTACTAATATGACAAATCGTTGCAGACCCATAGAAGAGCCACCCTCTGAGTGGGAGACCTTGTCTCCGAGGAGTTCGAGCTGGGCTCACGCGGCACGCCACAGGGGTCCGTGATATCACCCAACCAGTTCAACCTTGTCATGATCAGGTTGTCCAAGAGGCTCTCATGTATCGAAGGCATTAACCACACAATTTACGTGGGCGATATTACCATTTGGTGCACAGGTTGCAGTGACGGGCAAGTCGAGCGCTCTTTTCAGGAGGCCATAGACCCCACGGAAGATTACCTCCATCCCACAGGCCTGAGGTGTTCCCCAAACAAGTCCGAGCTCCTCCTCTACCAACCAACTAGGCGAGGGCCAAAGCCCAAAAACTGGCAGCCGATTTCGAACAGTGATATTAAGCTCTACACTGGAGATGGCGGCGCAATACCCTAAGTCGACTCCATTCGGGTCCTCGGCATGACCATCGAGTCCAATGGTTCCAACGGCAATACTATACTCAAGCTCGCCGCCAACACGGATAATGCGGTTCGGCTGGTTCGGTGGGTGGCCAACCGCTATCAAGGCTTCAAGGAAGACAACCTAATCCGCCTGGTCAATGCCTTTGTGCTCTGCCTCTTTTCATATGTCGCGGCCATGCACAATCGGCAGCGTGCCGAGCGTGACAAGATCAACGTCTTGCTCAGAAAGATTACCAAGAAGGCCCTCAGTATCCCGATCAGGACGCGCACTGAGCGCCTGCTCTAGCTCGGAGTACACAATACGTTGGAGGAGATTGCCGAAGCGCAGGAGCGGGCCCAGCTCGCGTGCCTTTCGAGCTCCCAGACCGGCAGACATATACTCCGAGAGCTCGGTCACTCTCCGGCTGAAGTGGACGAGAAGATGAGACAGGTGCCCCGTGAGATTCGCAACCTCATCACCGTGGCACCAATACCGGGGAATGTCCATCCCGAGCACAATCGTGGTAGGCGACGGGCTAGAGCTGCCACTCTTCTCAAGTAGATTCACAGTGAATAGCACGGCGTCAGCTTTGTCGACGCGGCAGCGTACCGTGGGAGCCGCGCCTTCTCCGCAGTCGTCGTCGACTCCAAACAGCAAATCAACAACTGCGCATCAGTTCACACTGACGATCCGACGATTGCCGAGGAAGTGGCCACCGCCCTTGCCATCCTGGAAGGTGAAAGGGAGGTCATCTATAGTGACTCTAGGTCTACTACTCGCGCTTTCGAGCACGGTGTAATCTCCGAGAAAGCCCTGCGCGTGCTCCAGAGTGGTGGCCACGATGGTATCAAGCACCACGTACTGATCTGGTTTCCTGCACATGTTGGACAGGTCCAAGGTGCTCCCCCCAACCTCAATAAGTCTGCCCACGAGGCCGCGCGCGCGCTAACCGATCGCGCCGGTTCCGGGCAACGATTCGGGGCCAACAGGGTTGCGAAAAACAGAGACGCGCCTGCCACGTACAACGAAATAAGAAAACATTTTTACCTCGCACGAAGACTATATCCACTCCCTCATCCAAAACTTAATTGGCCACAGGCCCTTACGCTCAGGCTACTGCATGACCGACACGTACCCTAACCTGAGATCCCTTCACGCTATTTATCCTGACGTGTTCCCCAATGACGCTTGCCCCACATTTGGGGATGTGTCCACGCTGGTACACATGCTCTAGGAGTGCAAAGCAATGTACACTAAGCCCAACAGTACATCGGTCAGGTGGGAGGCGGCCCTACGCAACTCCCTCCTGGCCGACCAACTTTGGGCCGTCCAGCAGGCCCGCGGAGCGGCCGATAGGCTTGGCCTAACGGTCGTGACGTGGGAGTAGCCCGCTGCGCGTTGACGCGCACCTTGCAGGACCACAATAAAGTTTCGCAACCAACCAACCTATTTGAAAGACACCATTCAAAACAGTTACCTGCAAGCCTTACTTCGTGGAACATTCAAATATGTTGCTCTCGCATCCACTGCTGCACCCTCGTAGCAAATTTGGGATTTTTTAAAGAACTACACAGAGAAGTGAAAGTCTATCAACAACGTGCTTTTGTACTAATGCGTGCCTGTGACTGCAGGTGTTATATGTGTGCATATGTAATCACTGTACATGCTATTCTCAACAATCACACCTGCAGTAGCAAGCCAGGCTATTAACCAGACCAGCATCGCTGGGATAGTCATTAAAATATCGCTACCTATCTACATCAGTAGGGAAGAAATAAAACAACATGTTAAAGAACCTCAGGTGGTCGAAATTTCCAGAGCTCTCCTCTAAGGCGTCTCTCCCAATCATATGGTGGCTTAAGGACGTTAAACCCCACATATCAATAACAAGAAATAAAACAAGACAGTCATTCGGGAGGTTAACCAGGCACATGCCCGGTTGGCTACCCTACGCTGGGCGAAAGAGAACGGAAGGTGTAAAGATGAGAGACAGGGTGGTGAAAAGGAGAAAAGAAATTCTTAGCAAAAATCCACTGACGCGTATGTGATGGTGGCACTATACAAAATTCAAAGTTCAATTAGGCTGGTAGTCCTCAAGAGGCACAAGAGTACCTTGTGAACTGACGAGCGATGGGGACGGTGCTCCAGCAGCACCTGCACGGAGAACCCCACAGCCGATCATCGAAACGTTTACTAAAGCGCAGAAAGCGTTCGTCTTTCAGAGGCAAATGGAGGGCAGTGGCATAGCATACGATCAATGTCTTCTTTGGCGCCGCCAACCTCGCATGCACACTGTCAGCCACACCAGTTAACGTTGTGTATGCTTTCGTTAGGGCATCCTCCATTCAAAGCCGATGCAGAAGTGGAGGTGTGCGTCTACGAAGTCCCGATGAAGATCTCAATTCCAGTGTGACGCAGTGCATGGTAGGTGATGCCGTCAGGGCCCGGCGCTGAAGAACGGCTACACGAAGCAAGGGCAGCGTCGTCATCAGAAAGTTCCCTTCTCGCACAGCCGGTACGTTTACATTACTACAACTTTCTACTTAATCAACTATGAGGGCTTTGAGGCATTACTCACGCCGTCACACCCAACGTACTTGCATAATCCCTCCTCGATGCTCATCAAGCCACCACGCCAGTGTCGTCGTCATTCCTGTTTTGGACTTGATGACACATTGCTGCCTTTTAAGTACCACAGACACAGGAGTAGTATTTACTGCGTATCATTTGCAAGTAACCCATACATTTGTGTTTCAGGCTGCGGGATTCAAGACTATATTATAAATAGCTCTAATAATCGCAGTCTGCCAGTGTGGTTATTGCTTCTATTTCCTATTTGTATGATGGTAAAGTGTTCAGCAGCCCCGCCGCGATGGTCTAATGGCTAAGGTACTCAGTTGCTGACCCGCAGGTCGCGGGCTCGAATCCCGGCTTTGGTGGCTGCATTTTCGATGGAGGCGGAAGTGTTGTAGGCCCGTGTGCTCAGATTTGGGTGCATGTTAAAGAACCCCAGGTGGTCGAAATTTCCGGAGCCCTCCACTACGGCGTCTCTCATAATCATGTGGTGGTTTTGGGACGGTAAACCCCACATTTTAATCAATCAAATGCCACATCTCGCCATAATCGTTCATTTAGGTGAAGCTTGCCGAAGGGACGACTGCCGTCCATGGGGCAATACGCCAACCTGCGGAGCTGTTCACTTTGCTGATGCTTTTGCGGCTGAAGCGATTTATTTCAAACAACATCGTGGCTCAGTGGTAGAACACGGGCTTGACACTCAAACTGGTCCAGGTTGTATTCTTACCAGAACTGAATATTTAAAATATTTTTTATTTTATTTGCATCTTTCTCGATTCATCGGAGAGGGACAAGCTCATAATTTTTTGCTAGCCACCAACGACGCTGACGTTGACGCCAAAATTCCAGCAAAATGAGCTCTTTAGCACATTCACGTAAACTATAAAGACAAGAAATGGGGAGTAATCGAGAACTCACACAACACGGACTTGCCCCAGTAGTTCACTGATGCTCGTCAAGTTAAGTCGCCTTCAAGTTGCTCATTAAGCTTTCACCACATTCTGAATGCGCTAAAGCATGGTCAAGCTCCCACGAATTTTTTTCTGACTTCGGTCTTGCCTCAACACGATCGAGTTTTGCTCACAGATTACGTTGATCAGCCTGGCGCAGTGGCACAGAAAAGCCTAAAGGACACCCCACAGCTGCATAAGTGGCATGCTGCACTGTTGACCATTCGAGTAAGATATATATACGTAAATCCCACACCTGACAATGTGCGACGCAGCAAATTCGTATCTCAACAAAGGAGTCCGGTTGGCAAATGATTAATAAACAATTGGCAGATCTCACGTAGAGTGGGAATCGATAATATGCAAGGCACGAATGAGGAAGCTTGATATGTCACTTGAAAATCAGCACAACATTACGGAGACTGACGGAAATTGTGTCGTACATGACTTTCCTGCCTGGAGCATTGCTTATAGACCCTTTCACTGTTTTCAAACTACAGACCCTTGATGACATCCGGTTTCGTCCCCTGATGTGCTTTAATTACATCGGTGGGCAAGAAGAGCGTTAGAAAATAGCCCGCTGATTTTCTACAGTTTTCTTCCCTCATTTGGCAAAATATTTTTCATTTGGCAAGTATATATTGAGATCAATTTTTTTGAGCTACATAAAACCTGCAAGAGATTACCTTGAAAGTTACGCACGTTTTTTTTATTCCGAAAAACAAATAATAGGTTTTCCTGAGCCCTTGAAAAAGCGTGAAAACGTCCTTTCAGTATCGACGTTAAGAGCTGGTAAATGAGGTGACCTGAAGTTTTTGGGGGCACAACGCTTGCACTCTTGAAACCGTCTATAGCCATCTTTCACATGACGCGCATATTATGATTATCATGTTTTGCCCTACAGCGGTGGTCTAGTGGTTAAGGTAATCGGCTGCCTAACCGCAGGTTGCGGGATCGAATCCAGGCTGCGGCGGCTGCATTTTTGATGGAGTCCAAAATGCTCTAGGAACGTGTTATCAGATTTGAGAGCACGTCAAAAACCCCTAGGAGGTCGAAATTTTCGGAATCCCTTCACTACGGCTTCTCTAATATTCATATGGTGGTTTTGCGAAGTTAAATTCCACACATCAATCCATGATCAATCGTCATGACTAGCATGTTTGGACGTGTCCTTTACCTTCGTCGTCCATTCACGTCACGTAATACCAAATTCGGTGTATGTGGAGTGAGTGAAACGCCCATGAGCGCGCTATGAGCGTAGCATGTAGTCATATTTTACATGACACAGATGTCATGATCATGTTTGGACGTGTCCTTTATCGTCGTCGTCCATTCACGTCACGTAAAACCAAATTTCGTATATGTGGAGGGAACGAAACGGCCCCGAGCGCAAATGAGCGTACCATGTTTTGATTATCATGTTTGGACCTGTCCTTTACCGTCATCGTCCATTCCCGTCACGTAATACCAAATTTGGTATATATGGAGCGAGCGAAACGGCCACGAGTGCGCTATGAGCTTAGCATGTAGTCATGTTTTACATTACACGCATGTCATGATAATTATGATTCGACGTGTCATTTACCTTCCTCGTCCGTTCGCGTAACGTAATACCAAGTTTGGTATATGTGAAGCTAGCGAAATGACCGCGAGCATATCATGAGCGGGGCATCTAGTCATGTTCTTACATGACACGTACCTCATAATTATCATGTTTGCACCAGTCATACACCTTCGTCATCCACTCACATCTTGTAGTGCCAAATTTGGTACATGTGAAGCTGCCGAAATCACTGCAAGCGCACCACGAACGTGCGTGCAGTAATGACTTACATGACATGCATGTCATGATAATCACGTTAGGGTCTGTCATTTATGTTCACCATCAGTTATGTCATACCATACCAATTTGGCAAAATGTCATGTGATTAAAACCACCGCAAGAGCGGCAAGATCATTCAATGTAAATCATCACATTCATGACATACATGTCACAATTTTCATGTTATGACTAGTCAATTATGTTTGTCATAATGTCATGTTTTGCCATACCAATTTCGGTATCGATACCATTATTGAAACGGCATGGAGAGGTAAACGTTGTAGATAGATAGATAGATAGAAAGATAGAAAGATAGATAGATAGATAGATAGATAGATAGATAGATAGATAGATAGATAGATAGATAGATAGATAGATAGATAGATAGATAGATAGATAGATAGATAGATAGATAGATAGATAGATAGATAGATAGATAGATAGATAGATAGACAGACTAGATAGACAGACAGACAGACAGACAGACAGACAGACAGACAGACAGACAGACAGACAGACAGACAGACAGACAGACAGACAGACAGACAGACAGACAGACAGACAGACAGACAGACAGACAGACAGATTATTATATTGCTGATGTATTTTGTATGGTGTATGCTGTTTCGTGTGTTTTGCCTGACATACGTCAAAATATTTTGTGATTGGATGCACACTCGATCGAGTTTAGGTAGACGAAGTGCAGTTTCAACAATCGCCTATAGATAAATATCGCTCGAAGTCACCGAAGTTTGCAATAAATGCTTCGCCTTAATTAGTTGATGTTGTTTAATCTCCTAGAACCACTCATGATGACGAGAGACGCCGCAGTGCAGGGATCCGTGAATTTTGCCCAGCAGGAGTTAGTTAACGTGGACCTAAATAGAAGTACACGGGCTCGAGCACTATCGCCTCCATCGAAAATGCAGCCACCGGGGCCACCGGCAGGTCTGCAGACGAGCACTATATCTAGACCACCGTAGCTGGTGGATGGCAAATGAAGTCACACATTAGGGTCAATAGAAAGTAAGCGCGCGTTGGAGAAAACCGACTGCATTCAAATGTAAATGTGTGAGGCGGCGAGCAAGCGATTTCAGTTGTCGCGCGGCATCCGTTGTACAGAGTGGTATGGGCATCCACACATCTTTTTTCAAGAGTCGATCGTGCAGCTCCATCCCTGTGGTCATGGCCGGCAATCCCGTAGACGCTCGGTAACCCCTGAAACTTAACATCCTGACTTTTCTCGGGCGCTTGGTATGTATTCTTGCCTAATTTGATACACCAACTGCTCGTGTAATCCATGCTGCAAGGCTAAAAGTAGTCTTTTAAAAACTGACCTCAACTCACAAAAAATGCTGCTGAGGTATGCACTTTATCGTACCTTGAGGGGCAGTGAGTTGTGCTGCAGTCAATGCCGTCCCGAGAGAAAACTGAAATTGCAACGATATAAACAGCAACGATATGTCACTAGATGGAACAGCCACTGCTCCGGTACAGCTGGGAGCCATCGGTATAAAGGTGCACGTGGTCAGAGTATGTTTCGTTCAGAAGACGCAGAGACAAGTGCTTTGGAGCTAGTGGTAACATGCATTGATTGATTGATTGATTTGTTGGGTTTAACGTCCCAAAACCACCATATGATTATGAGAGACGCCGTAGTGGAGGGCTCCGGAAATTTCGATCACCGGGGGTTCTTAAACGTGCACCCAAATCTGAGCACACGGGCCTGCAGTATTTTCACCTCCATCGAAAACGCAGCCGCTGCAGTATTACGTATCAGACAAGTATATGTGACGCTAAAGCTTAGAGCATAATGACAGGGACAAGACAGTGACACAGATAAACGCCACAAACGTCTTCGTTATGACATAAGTAGATCTTAAAGAAAGAAAGAAAGAAACAAAGGAAGGAAGAAAAAAGAAAGAAAGAAAGAAAGAAAGAAAGAAAGAAAGAAAGAAAGAAAGAAAGAAAGAAAGAAAGAAAGAAAGAAAGAAAGAAAGAAGGAAAGAAAGTCCTGCAGCGTCCGCGTAGGGCTATAGCTTCGACTTTAAAAAAAAGAAAGGAAAAAAGGAAGAGGAGTGTAAAAAAGCGCTCGCTACAATGAATCAAAAGTACGATAAATAGGCACGCTTTGCTGTTATAAGCCGCTCGTTTCGTCGGGCATGGAGCACAAGAAAATGATGGTTGAACACGGGAGCACGCATTCGATTATTGAGCGAGTGTACTTATTTTGTTTTCGAGCCACGTGCAGTAGCCCTCGAAACACTCGTTGACGAAATTAAAAGCACCGTTAAGTCGCAGCTACACCGTCGTTACGCTAGATCGTCTTTGACTATAACAACAGACAGAGCGTCTAAGGATAAAATTGTGGGAGAAATAGCCACTGTCTCGAACTGCGCACTTTAATTAGTTTGCTCAGTTCAGTTTGCAGCACCGCCTCGAGCACTTCCGACGTTCATTTCTAGAGTCTGCGCTCATGGACGATCTCATATGTTAAGCTAAACTGAGAGGTTCCACAGCTGCCGACTCTTCACGAGCTACTCGAGCGAGAGAAAACAATGCAGCTTGCGGGAATGAGGTTTTATTATAATATACATTACCATAAAGAAACAAATAAAACACGGAAGCGCACCTTGGAGTCTGTTAAGCATTATCGGACGAAATTTGCTCCTTCCTCTTTTCACCTCTCGATTTGATTATTCTATCTGCTCGGCGGAGCACTTCCTTTCCGCCCGTCCTAAACGTACGGCGTCGCTCGAAGACTACAGAAAGGGGCGAGGAATTGTATATCGAAAAGGAGTGTTCTCTTTTTTTTTCTTCATCAGTGCGTGGTGTAGCGCGCCGCTTCGCTCGTTGTTGCTGCTGCTATGACGAGTGAGCAGCGGTACGTGACACGGAATAGACGCGGCACCCTTCCCATCTCCCGCGCCGGAACCAGTCACCGTCGCCACTGGTCGGGCACCGAGTGGTGCTTTTGTCGCGCGCGAACTTGATTCCCTCCGGGCGCTGCAGGGATTGGCGTCCCCGGCTGAGGAGGATATCTCGGGATAAGCGCATTCCGTATTCCCTGGTCGCCTTCCCGGCCGATCGAGCTCCCGAGTCCCAGCGGCACAGCTCGAAGATGGAGTAGCCCCTATAAATCTTTCGCCCTGCGCAGCGTTTGAGATAGATTTATTGGAAGCATACAGTGCTGGCTATCTCAAACGAAGATTTTGTCCAGAGCAACTTTCGCGAGGATTCCGGTCCGAGACAGCAGCGATTGGAACTGAGATGTTCCCTCACTTCTCAAGTGTTTCCTTTCTGATTTTTCTCAATCTTTCTTCTTCGTTCCTCTCCGTCCACACTGTTGTCTCACTTTAACTCTAACTCTTTATTTTTTTTACCTTCCTTTTAGAAAGTGAGAACTCCGTTCTCTTGTATAGAAATACGTTTTTGTTACTTACGACTAGTCCTGGCGGCCTTCGGATGCGCAGGAAAAATACGTCCAAATCGCTGAAAAAAACCAACGAAGTATTTGTTCAAATACCAATTTTTATGATGCGGTGTTGTCTATATTCTGAAATGAATAGAAGCTTGCAGAGGCCGGAGAACATTCTTTCAACAATTGTTTTCATTTGCAAAAAAAAAATATCCACAGAACGCAATTGTTTTGGTTGAAGTTGATTCTTTTCTTTTTTTTTCCTTCGAGGATTTCTTTCTTAATTCATATTTCAGCTATTTCGGGGGAAGTGAACTTATTGGCTTTCCTCACTTCACCGGGTACTCTTTCTTTCTCGAGGTAGATAGACGCTTCGCTGCTTATATATGTGGTGTTTTTTACGGGCGAAGCTCCTTAGGGTGTGGGTCTGTCCATTCTCTGATGGTGTATGTGGAGACCGGTGGCACATACCTGAATGTGCGGTCCTTAGAATGTCCACTGGATGGCAGTACTTGTATATAATGAATACATGATGAAAATATGTGAGATGGCTGTACTTGGAGTGTTCATTAAATAGACGGACGGATGGATGAACATACACATACGGATAGACGGGTGGACAGATGAACGCACAGACAGAGGGCTGGACGCACGGATGGACGGATGGACAGACGGAAGAACGAACGTACGGACGGACGCATGGAGGGACGCACGGAAGTACGAATGCACCAATGGTCACACGCATTGACGGACACACGCATGGACGCACGGACGGACGCATGGACGGATGGGTCTATGGACGGACGGAAGCAAGAACGAATGGGCGGACGAAAGCATGGACTGGGCTTACGAACGCTTCGCCCCACCAATCATCATTCACTCCAGTGGATATGCTGTGATTTCATTTTCTAAAAGAGCCATATGCAGAAACTGAAACTCGGCTATTTCAGTGAAACGTAAAGCATGCCTAAGTATCTTCAATTTCTAGAACAGTTATAATCAAAACGGGACACTTCCTTGTTGTAACATTAGCTCGAAAATGCAGTTTCTAATCATAAATGAGTCAAGTTCTCCAACTGTTTAATCAAAGTGAGCCACATTCATTAAACCAGCTCTGTGCCAGCAAACATAATCAAAATAACCAACAGGGTCCCACCCGAAATGTTTCATTTGTGTCATAGTTTCTTTGTAATCGTGTTCATGTTCCACAATTAGGGTTTCTTCGCGAGTCGGCACCTATTGAAAGACATGATTTTCGGTGACAAAACTTGATTTGGTAAAGAGTAAAACGCTGATTTGTCCGCTTCTTTTTGCATCTTAGTGCTTGTTCTCGACTTTAGTGCAGCATGCTGCAGTATCTTGTCCTCCGTTCACTCCAACACGGTATACTTGAAATAAAATAGGTATGAAACAAAGATATCGGGCGTCTATTTATTCTCTAAACAAGAAGAAGTGGTTAGCAAAGGCATGGCACAAAACTAATTGGAACACTTTTTCAGGCCTTCAATTGTTGCCAGAAAGAAGAAAACACTGATGACAGTCTAGAATAGTGCACCTTTTGCCAGGAAATACAACTCGCTCTTCAAGTCTATTGCTGCCATTACGCCCATGCGTCGAAGCACGGCAGCGATGGAAGGACAAGTATGATGTCAATTATGTCGTGAAATATTGCTATACCGTACGTTTGAACCATTTCACACCTATTTCACTGGCTAATTCATGTCCAAATGAAATGTTTCAACCTATATGAGCCAAATACAAACTTCACACCACAATACCGTCGATATTGGGCTATGTAGATTATAGCCACATTATAAATTTGTGGTATTTAGGGGAGAGAAACATATTAGCAAAAAGTTGTTTTCACAGGCTCAACCTTGTCAGTAGAAAAAAGGTGCGTTTTTTTTTCAGTGTCGCTTAAAGTGCATTTGGCTCTCTTAGAAAGAAAAAAACGCCTCATATAACCTCGCGCTAATGTGCTATGAAGACAAGGTGAGGCACAGCCTTCGTAATACCTTGTGGTAAGACAGAAAAATGTTTTCTTCCTTAGAACAAGATCTACTCTTTTGAAGCTTTCTTCACGTTTCGCTGACACACTATATATACTATGCAACAATATAAAAGCAATATTTTTGCTTGTAGTACTACATTGCGGAAAAAAAAAACACGGGCGCATGCGTGTTTGGACTATTGGTCAGCTGCCAGCTCGTAATAAGTTCACGCGCTACGTGGCGCCATACAGGCTCATAAAAAGAGTGTTCCACACTCGCCGCCATGGCTACAGGTGGCGCCGACTGACACTCCCACGTTTAAATTCACCGATAAACCCAATACTTAAAGTCGCTTCGGGAATAGCCGTCGTGATAGCTCAGTGGTAGAGCATCGAACGCGTAATTCGGAGGTCGTAGGTTCGATTCCTGCTCATGGCAAGTTATTTTTCACCCACTTATCTTTCTTCTTATTTAGTTTACATTGGTTCTAATGACTTCTCTTATACATTTCTTCGCATTATTGTCTGTTATATATATATATATATATATATATATATATATATATACATATATATATATATATATATATATATATATATATATATTACTGAAGAATTGTGAAATTCGAACGCAACGCTCAGCGGACTATCATATAAACTCACATAGTTTTAAGTTTTCATACGCAACGGTTTTATTCAGCGGGAACCAATTACGAAATATGTCTGTCAGTAGCCATTGGCATCAAAACGAGGATATAAATTAGTAAACGTGCAAGCTTTAACAGCAAATGACAATCAAGTCTTATCTCATTCAGAGCGGACTACGCAGCGAGCTACGACAATCAGCTTAACAACTTGATAATGAGAGGCAAATTGGTTTGTGATGCGCAATAAAAATGTTAGAGTGAAAATAAAGATTGGCAAAACAGAGAGCGTTCTTGTGGTCGTGACATGGCCCTATCTTAATTTTTTCAGCCCTGTTTCAATTTCTTATACGATGTAGCTATTCTTAGTGACCTGGCGATCTTTGGCCATGAAATGGCTCTTGCGCCACAAAACATCAAACATAATCATCGTCATTCTTAAGTGACCGAATATCGCAACGCGCCCGCAGAGCGTCTTCTTGAATCGGCGTAAACAATTCGCGATACCCCTGAAAAAATAAACGCTTGTGTTAAAGATGTATAACCTAACTCCATCAGCCTAAATCAATAAAAAAAATTTACCATTACAGTGATCGCAAGTTTTCTGAATAAAAAAGATTTTCATAAAGTTTGAAGTATTTTGTAAACAAGAACCTTTTTTTTTGCCTTTGCGCCACAGTAAAGGGGTTCGCCATATAAAAATAGCCACTCAATGTCTGCACTCACCATCACGTTGCTAAGGCCCCATTCCCAAGTTGGAAAGCCAACGCCCTACTGGAAAATGTGACTTCTAAATTTCTTAACTGAACAAAACAGGCTTGACCAGTAGCCTACTTTGGTGAAGATGATCTCGAAGCCTCATTCACATTAAACCGAAAAACCAACACAATATATTCGACAAAATGTTTGTTATTTTGTTTGGTTGCAAAGGAAAGGCGAAAACACAGTGAAAATAAACAAGGAAATAGTTACTTCGTGCCATTTTAAATGCACTGTTACAATAGTATCTAAATACTCTGCCAACGAATGTGCTTATTCAAACAAATGCACCGCAATCTGTTGATGAATCAGCCATAGAAATATTTGGCCCTAAACTAGAGTGGTCTTCTTTATTACGACTGCTTGATTTTATTCCTGCTTTTATGGCTGAATTCATGGCCATAATACTAGATTAACGAAAGTTAAGTATTTTAATTATAGTAGTTGCCATTATCACTGACTAATTATCTGAGTGCTTTTCGATCTCTTCCGCAACTGGTGAAAAGCCTATGCTAAATAAAGGTATTTTAAAGTACTAGTTCTCACTCACCTTCAGTGTATTCATTTATTTGAGTACCACGCTACAAAGCTTTCTTGTTTAAACAAAAGGACAGATTCTTTAGCAAAGGCAGCGAATTTGGCACCGATCATTCCAATTTTGCCATTCACCGCATTCATCACAATTGCAGGATTTCGCTCACTAACATTCATAAAGAACATATGAAACGGTTTATTGGCACCTTTCACAGAATATAAGCACGACCTATTTTTGGGCGCAGTTATTTATCGAGGTGGAGAATAGTGGAAGTGGCTATAACATAATTTTGCTGCTGTGTTACATTCCTCAATGTTTACCAGCATAGAGAAAATTTAGAGCTTTTCCCCTTGTGCTGCTTCTGTAATGAGGAGAAAACCACTAATCACTACGTTCTATCATGACGCCGTTTCACCTAATTCAGAATAAGATCTATAAATCTACCTCCTTGAAATCGGGGTCTGGAAGAACCAGTTATTCTTTCTATTGGCACCTCTACTCTGGGCTACACTCACAGGGATGTTTTCTTCCCCATTGAGGAATTCATGAGTCAGTCTAATCTTGTGGAATTCTCCATCCTTTAAATATTTCCTTCCAAAAATTCATACTTCGTTATATTAGTTCATTCTAGCATATACGAGTAACAAACTAAAGAAAATATTGAAAAAAATTACCTAGCACTCAGCCATTTTCCTGCATTAGGTATGAGCCATGAGATAAAGAGAAAAAGAAGAACATGCTGACTATCCAATCACTTAAGGTGGGTAAGAGCCAAATTACAAGAGCCAAACAAGCAAGCAGCCTTACCTAAAGGCGAACAACGCCTGCTCAATGCACAAAAGAAATAGAAAAGAAATGTCCACGCATCTTCACGAAGTCAATCATGATGAGAGAGCGAAGCGAGGATTTAAGGTCCAGTGTCTACATTGAAGCCACCGACTACGTGAAGGGTTTGCGCTTGCAGCTGTTTTATATTGTTCGGTCCTAATTGTGATTGATGTTAGTCTATTGTTAAACCTATTTTGTGCCTCGCATATGTCTAGACTGTAGCTGCTCGCACGGATACCAAACGGATAGGCAAGCCTCGCTCCTGAAGTGCTACGCCCCTAAAAGTGCGGACAGTTTGCACTAAGTTACGCAAAGCCAGGCATAATGAAGCACGGACCCATCGCCGCTCATCCTCTATGGGTCGTGAAGCATGGACCCATCGCCACTCCTCCTCTAACGACATGTATATTCAATATGCATGACTTCCTCCTCCTCGGGTGCATAGAGTTTCCTAAAATTATCAATCACTGACGCTGTGATTGTTAAGCGACCATGGGAATTATGAGTACTGTATGGACTTGCCTAGTCTTCATGCTTGCAGGTGGTGACCCACACTTGTGGCTTCGCTTCTTGCTGTGTTTTTTTTTTGTTTCGAATGAATGAACACATTTTTTTCGAACTATGTAACGCGATGGTAAATGGTAAGCCAAAAAATATTAAGGTGGTGAAGAGTACATACCAATTATTTGCCGATTGTTGTTTCGTGACACAGCAGCTTCAAGCCACGTGAAGCCAGAACAAATTTAAAGCACGAAGACTAGGCAAATCCATTTCATACCCATAATGCCCATGCTAGCTGAAGCGCCAGGCGTTGCAGCTCCCATAGACACCTGCGCCAGAGTTCCCTCTAGTGTATATTTAGGAAAGCCTATGCTCGGAAGTATGCACTTTCTTAGCATGCGCCATGACACTCTGGACACAATCGGGTGCAGCCAGGCTTTGCACTATATAGAGCGGAGGTTGCGCGCGAAGACTCCACCGATGAGCATAGCTTGGCTGCTGCGCATGCTTGACTTGACCAGGTGGCACGATATCTGGTCACTAGACGACGCATTCCTCGCTTCCTTTTTGTTATTTTTTTCTTAGCCACTAGACCACCGTGGCGGGGGGCGATCCCAAGGCATCGCAACCCACGCCGCCGAAGCAAGGACACGTGCGCGATCAGCGGCGTGCGCGATCAGCACACGGTTGGGCCATAGGAGGAGGAGAAAAACTTTATTTTAACAGAGGAGTTTGAGTTTAGAGCACGCAGGCTCCTGGGCCCCCGCACGAACTTTATTTTAACAGAGGAGTTTGAGTTTAGAGCACGCAGGCTCCTGGGCCCCCGCACGATCCCGCTGCGCTCACGCGTTCATTTGGTGGTGCTCTATGACGCTGGCAGCCCGGTCAGCAGCCATTGTCTGCTACACCGAGTCCTCTGGACGCAGTACAGACTTCCAGTCCTTCCAGGTCTTGAGATGTTCTAGGGCCAGCGGGGAGGATCCGCCGGGCAGTGAGAGAGGATGTGTATAGCAGAAGCATGAGATTCAGGGCAGAGAGTACAGGCTGGTGTTAGGAAAAGGGGGTGATAGTGCGATAGAATGAGAGGACAAGGAGGAGTGTGAGTCAGTAGCTGGCGCCAGAGGGTGGCCTGTTGGTTGCTGAGTGACTTGTGCGGTGGAGGATAAAGCTGACGCTCTGCCCGATAGGCCTGAGTCAGCTCGTTGAAAGTGTTCCCGCGCTCTTTCGTGAATCCGGGATCGGAGGCCACCAGTGCACTGTTTAGAAAACCTCGGGCTAAGAGATTGGCGGCCTCGTTTTCATGATTCCCCGAGTGCGCGGGCACCCAGATCAACTCTACATGACGGGGCGGGGGCGCAGCGGGCGAGTCCAGTATGCAAAACGCAGGGACGTGAACTCGGCCTCATGCGAAATTTAAAATTGCTACTTTGGAATCAGATAAAACATACCGTGCTTCGGTGTTAACAATTGCTAAGGCAATGGCAGCTTCCTCTGCAGCTTCGGAGGAGGTGTCTGAAGGAAGTGTGTGTGTACCTATTGGGAAGAGTGTGTGATCCACCATGGCGGCGACCGCTTCATCGCCCACGCAGGCTGCGTCCACCCATACGGCGTCCGGTCTGGAGCCATAACACCTGTGTAGAGTTGTAGCACCAGCTCGGCAGCGTTTATTACGGTGGCTGGAGCGCATGTTACGGGGAAGTGGTGTAATGGGGAGTTCTCGATGCAGGAGTCTTGGTGTGGGAGTAATGTCAGATCATTGGCCGGTATCTCGATTCTAAGAGAATGCAAGATATGCCACCCGGTGTCAGTTTGTGTGAGGCGAAGGTATTGCACTTGGCGGTGCACGTCTGTAAGTTCTCCGATAGCGTTGCAAAGGCCCAGCTTGAGAAGTCGAACGGTGGGTGTACTTATGGGAAAGTGGAGGGCTACCTTGTATGCCCGACGCATGAGGCCATCCAGGGCGTCACTGTCTCGGCGAGATAGTTGGAGGTAGGGAGTATAGTAGAGTACGCGGCTTAGTGCGAAGGCATGAATAAGGCGATATAGGTCACCCTCCGTAGAGCAGACCAATGCGAATGGTCATACTGCCACGCTGGATCCCGAAAGAGGTCCATTCATGCACAGGCCGAAAGTGCCGTGAGGCAATCAGGAGGTAGTCACAATCATGTTTCCATCCCTACCCCTTTGTCGCTCAAGTGGGAGTTGGTTCCTTTGACCTGAGTTAACAAGAAACCAAAAAACGTTGAGTTAACAAAAAAAAGAAGCGGCGATGGCGTAGTGGTTAGAGCATCCGCCTCGCATGCAAGAGGTCCGTGGTTCAAATCCCGGTACCGCGCAGTTCCCAACCGGATTTTTAAAAAAATCCGCGTGTTGATGGAACTGCATTAAGAGGCCTGGGGTGCGGCCTCACCGGCAAACACCGCCGAGAACGCACTCCCTCACCAGAGAAGGATTGGCCACCCTGGTGCAGTATCTGGCCACTACCTCCCACATGCTTACGTCAAATAACTCATGGCCCTCAGTCCCCAGCAGCTGCGAAGCAACTGACCACGGCGGCGGTCAGATCTGCAACGCAGCAGAGGGTGCTAAGAATCTCTGGACTACAGGCCGCCATTGGAACCTGAACTTGGCAACATTTAACGCTAGAACCTTATCTAGTGAGGGAAGTCTTGCTGTACTATTCGAGGAGCTAGAGGGTGTTAAATGGGATATAATAGGGCTCAGTGAGGTTAGGAGGACAGGAGGACAGAAGAGGCCTATACGGTGCTACAGAATGGGCACGTCTTTTGCTATCGGGGCTTGGCAGACAGAAGAGAACTGGGAGTGGGGTTCCTAATTCACAGAAACATAGCTGGCAACATAGAGGAATTCTATAGCATTAATGAAAGGGTGGTAGGTATCGTAATTAAACTGAATAAAAGATACAAGATGAAGGTAGTACAGGCTTACGCGCCTACATCCAGCCATGATGACGCTTCAGTTGAAAGCTTCTATGAAGACGTGGAATCGGCAATGAGTAAGGTAAAAACACAGTATACTATAGTGATGGGCGACTTTAATGCAAAGGTAGGGAAGAAGCAGGCTGGAGACCAGGCAGTAGGAGATTATGGCATCAGTACTAGAAACGCCAGAGGAGAGCTACTAGTAGAATTCGCAGAACGCAATAATTTACGGATTTTGAATACCTTCTACCGAAAACGAGAAAACCGCAAGTGAACATGGAGGAGCCCTAATGGCGAAAATAAGAACGAAATAGACTTTATAATGACCGCACACCCAGGAATCGTGCAGGATGTGGAAGTGATTGGCAAGGTACGATGCAGTGACCATAGAATGGTACGGTCTCGAATTCGCCTAGACTTGAAGAAGGAACGACAGAAACTGATACGCAAGAAGCCAATCAATCAGCTAGCACTCAGAGGGAAAATACAGGAATTCAGAGTGTCGCTGCAGTACAGGTACTCGGCTCTTAGTGAGGAAACCAACCTTAGCGTAGATACAATGAATGATAATCTGACGAGTATCATTACGGAGTGTGCAGTGGAAGTTGGAGGCAGGGTAGTTAGACAGGACACTGGCAAGCTTTCCCAGGAAACGAAGAACCTAATTAAGAAGCGTCAAATTATGAAAGTGTCAAGTACAACAGACAAAATAGAACTGGCAGAGCTTTCGAAGTTGATTAATAGACGTAAGGTATGCGATGTAAGAAGGCCTAACATGGAGAGAATTGAACACGCTCTGAAAAACGGAAAAAGTGTCAAAGCATTGAAGAGGAAACTTGGGATAGGCAAAAGCCGGATGTATGCACTAAGGGACAAAGAAGGCAAAATAACTACCATTATGGATAGGATAGTTAAAATAGCGGAGGAGTTTTACAGAGATCTGTACAGTAGCCGAGACAACCACGACCTTAATACTATAAGAACTAGCAGTAACCCAGATTACACCCCACCAGTAATGATAGAAGAAGTCAGAAAAGCTTTGGAGAGCATGCAAAGGGGCAAAGCTGCTGGTGAGGATCAGGTAACATCAGATCTGCTGAAAGATGGAGGACAGATTGTGTTAGAAAAACTAGCCACCCTGTTTACGAGGTGTCTCCTGACGGGAAGAGTACCAGAGTCTTGGAAGAAGGCTAACATCATCTTAATACATAAGAAAGGAGATGACAAGGACTTGAAGAATGACAGGCCGATCAGCTTGCTCTCTGTAGTATACAAGCTATTTACAAAGGTAATTGCTAACAGAGTAAAGAAAACATTAGAATTCAATCAACCAAAGGAACAAGCAGGATTTCGAACAGGCTACTCAACAATTGACCACATTCATACTATCAATCAGGTAAAAGAGAAATGCTCAGAGTATAACCAACCACTATACATAGCCTTCATAGATTACGAGAAGGCGTTTGATTCAGTAGAAATATCAGCCGTCATGCAAACACTGCGGAATCAGGGCGTAGATGAAGTATATATAAACATTCTGGAAGAATTCTACAGGGGATCAACTGCTACCATAGTGCTTCATAAAGAAAGCAACAGAATACTAATCAAGAAGGGTGTAAGGCAGGGGGACACAATTTCCCCAATGCTATTTACCGCGTGCTTACAGGAGGTTTTCAGAAGCCTAGAATGGGAACAGTTAGGGATAAGAGTCAATGAAGAATACCTTAGTAACCTGCGCTTCGCCGATGACATTGCATTGCTGAGTAACTCGGGGGACGAATTGCAACTCATGATTACGGAATTAGACAAGGAGAGCAGAAAGGTGGGTCTTAAAATTAATATGCAGAAAACGAAAGTAATGTACAACAACCTCGGCAAGGAGCAGCGCTTCGAGATAGGTAATAGTGCACTTGAAATTGTAAAAGACTATGTGTACTTAGGGCAGGTAATAACCGCAGAGCCGAACCACGAGACTGAAGTAACTAGAAGAATAAGAATGGGGTGGAGCACATTCGGCAAGCAATCTCAAATTATGACAGGTAGATTGCCACTATCCCTCAAGAGGAAGGTATATAACAGCTGTATCTTGCCGGTACTTAGCTACGGAGCAGAAACCTGGAGACTTACAAAGAGGGTTCAGCTTAAATTGAGGAGAACGCAGCGAGCAATGAAAAGAAAAATGGTAGGTGTAACCTTAAGAGACAAGAAGAGAGCAGAGTGGATTAGGGAACAAACTAGGGTTAAGGATATCATAGCTGAAATCAAGAAGAAGAAATGGACATGGGCAGGGCATGTAGCGCGTAGACAGGATAATCGCTGGTCATTAAGGGTAACTGACTGGATTCCCAGAGAAGGGAAGCGGGTTAGGGGGAGACAGAAGGTTAGGTGGGCAGATGAGATTAAGAAGTTTGCGGGTATAAATTGGCAGCAGCAAGCACAGGACCGGGTTAACTGGCGGAACATGGGAGAGGCCTTTGTCCTGCAGTGGGCGTAGTCAGGCTGATGATGATGATGATGATAATGATGATGATGATTATGATGATGATGATGATGATGATGATGATGATGATGATGATGATGATGATGATGATGATGATGATGAACAAGAAACCATAAGCGCTAAGTAATCTCGGGTGCCGCAGCCCTTCGCGGGGAGATGTGCGGGCACACGGCGTCTACGGTCAGCGCCTAAAATCCGAAACGTATGCAACGTTTTTCCCAGCGTTTTTCTGGCGCCACTTCCCTCGGCGTCATCGCGTCAAAACCGCCAGAGAGGGTGGCAAACCATATGAGAAGCGCCATCCTAGCGTTAGTTCAGCGTCGCACAGTGTGTCGAACAGAAAGAACCCGGGACCTCGCAAAGCAGTGTGCAGTGTCCGCTAATGCCGCAACAACGAATAATCCTGAAAATCGGTTTCATGTCTTATTTACAGTTCTGAGGTGAGAAAAACAAATCACAGTACCACGGAATTTTTTTTTCTTTTAGGGCCGGCTGCTGAGAATAATAAGAACCAGAAACTTGATATACACGGCCCCTGAACAAGGAAGTTTTTGTACATCTTTGAGGACACGTATTCAACCAATACTGCTAACCCTACCGATAAACTTGAGTATGGCGCTCGAAAACGGTTCAAAAAAATCTCGACCGCTGCCTGTTGAAGCTTCTGAGGAACAATCTAAGCCAAATACAAGCATAAGTTGAAACTTTTCGAGTCAAACAGAGCACAGTGACGACTTGATAGATCCGAGGCTGGCGGCAGTCATTTTGACAGCAGTAACACTGCTGTTACGTAGCGGAAGTCACTGGCAGCCGTGCGCTAATCGGTCTCCATTTATCGACTCGCTTCTGGAGTCGGCGCCGACGCTGCAGAGATTTGAATCCTCCAGAAGTGGACGTCTCGGCCACCGTAACCGGCAACGTCAGTGCCCCAGCGACGCCGGCGAACGAAACGTTGGGAAAACGCCGGAAAAACGCTGCATATGTTTCGGGCTTAACCAGTCGGACACTGAACGCCGTTGAAGCAATGCTGCGTTGCGGCACAAATGCAGCGTAACGTCTGACATGCCTCCCCAAGCTCACCGCACCAACTGAATAAAAGTAAACTAAAACTACCGTGCAACCACTTCTTATCGTGGTCCTACACCTCCACTGTTAAACGAACATTACAAAGCAAAATACACGTCGTCCACTTGCGATATATATTTCTATGGTTTCCCATTTTCCAAAAGAGATAATAACAGTAAACCAAATAGCATCATCAAGGTTTCCTACCAAGCACTGGGTTGAGGAATTAGGAGCAAGAAAGAGGGGGCAGAGTGTCCAAATCGCCCAGGAAGCTAATGACGTAGACTGCACTACCAGCTTGCGTTCCTCATACTCTTTTAACAACACTTTGATCAGTCTTAACAATTAGGCACTTGTTCGTGTAACACGTTTAGGATTAAGTCAAATGCACGGCAAAAGTCATATACGAGTTATATGACAAAAAAATAATACAGCAGGAGTGCCTAGAGCTTCCAAAAAGAACTGCCTGGAGCACTTACTGTGAAGACATGTACAAGGTTATTATACATGAACAGCAACAAAAGTTGCTGGAAATACCAATAATGTTAAGCTAAGCTGATTTTAGATAACAAGAAATCGTTGCATAACTTGAAGGTAATGCTAACCGGTAAAAACGTCAGAAAAATGTATAATAATAATAATAATAATAATAATAATAATAATAATAATAATAATAATAATAATAATAATAATAATAATAATAATAATAATAATATCTGGCTTTATACCTCCCGAAACCACGACATAATCATGGCGGATGTTGTATTAAACAGATGCGAAAATTTTCTACATCTGGTGTTCTTTAATTTGCACAGACATCACACAGCACACGAGCCTCAAGAATTTCGCCTCCATCGAAATGCGACCGCCCTGGACGAGATCAAACTCGCCACCTTCAGGTCTCAAAAAAATGTTAAATGCATGTTTTTACATGCAGCATAATGACAACAAGTAACAATAATTATCAACTCAACATAAGAAATATATTCAGAGTAATATAACTATCCTAAACAAAAATGCATACGGTAAAATCACTGACATACGACAGTACTTTCGAAATCTCACTCGGTTAATACCACAATGAAATATTTCTTGCTGCACATGGTGTAACTAACATTTTGCGGTGACGTGTTTTTGTACTCTAGCATACTACACTTTGTACTAGACTTCGTTTTTCGTGTTTGATGAGTCAAAGTTTTTCATGTTTGATGAGTCCAAAAAATGAAAAAAAAAGTACTGCGCCGTTAAAAAGCCGCGGAAGAAGACTTCGTAAATGAAGCCAATGTGCAACGAACACGATCCACACGACCAGCACGAGCACAACTAACAAGCGACTAGAAAAGGGAGGAGCCCCGTAGTTTCATACAATACGCTGAAACGGATGCGCATAGCACAAGTCATGAAATAAACTGCCCAGCCCGAGATTCAAGCTCTGCAGAAAAAGGGGTGTTCGGTACATTTGTTAGCGGTTTTTATCCATATATTTTGCACATTGTTCCACATTATGATTCTGTGATCAAGCATAGTAAAGATGTCTGTGTTACAAAAAAAAGACAACTTCTTATAATGCTGCGACTCATTTTGCTTCTAAAGGGTTACTGCATGCGGTCGCCCAACAGACTGCAAAATAAAGAATTGACTTTCAGCAACGTTCAGAAGGCGAGTATACCTTTTAGGACCTTCCGCTCCTAGTCCGATCTCTGAACAGCACAAACTGCGCGAGGCAGAACTGAATCAAACACAGGAGGGGGGGGGGGAGGGGCATTAGGATTGATAGTGCGGCCAGCTGAAGCGAAGCTTTGACGTCACCAATGAACAAATATCGGAGCACTCGTGAGCAGCTATGTGGCAAATGTGTGCGTACTGATCCAGGTCGGTAAAAACAAAATCAAATGAGGTAAGAGCAACAAAAATGTTGTACTATAGTCATACGGTAGCCTTACTAAAACGGGTACACTTTTATCATGATTTCATCACACTATTTTGTTAAAAGACGAATATATGCACAGCACAATTCACAGTTTTATTCGAAGTACAGGGGCTATTTTCCTTGTTCCTACAAGTGCCGCATAAATAAGGACACTACGTAAACAACTGAGCAATAAATAAATATATTAAAACTATCATCAATTACTTCGGGTGTAGTTTATGGGTCGTGACGCTAGCTTAGGTTCCCAATCCAATTTCACAACTCAGAACAACTACGATAGTCTAAGATAGTAGATGGCAAAAAAACTGGCAAATATACGCGAAGCGATCATAACAATACACAATACAGTGCATTAATAAGGGTATACATAGGCGACGACCCCAAACACAAGAACCCACCTTAAATATGTGTCGTATAGCAGATATGGTACTCTTTTTGAAAAAGTGTTGCCCGTTTATTTTTTTGAACAAGTACTTATGACGAGCACATTAATCCAACGGTTTAGTAGTTGACACAATATTTCTAACAATTTTCAGTTATACCTGTTTCAAGGGCCAAATGTATTGATGCATGGACTCATAGCGAGTGAATAACAGCGCGAATAGACAAATTCACATGCACGTGCTGACTAATAAGCTCATCTGAGGCGTTTTTTTTTTTAAGAGCCGAATGCACGAACCTAAAATAGGCTGAATTCCACGGGAACGTAAAGCATGCCTAAGTATCTTCAACTTCTAGAACACTTACACTAAAAATGGAGCAATTACTTATTGTGACATGAGCATGAAAAAGCAGTTTCTAATAAAAAACTACTTAAGTACTCCAGCTGTCTCAATCAAAGGTAATCCACATTCATTAAACAAGCAATGTGTCAACAAATGTGATCAAAACCAACATGGTCCCACCCAAAATGTTTCATCTGTGTCTTAAATGCTTTGTTATCGTGTTTACGTTCTACAATTCGGTTCTCTAGCGCGAGTTGGCACTTACTCAACCACATGACGTTCAATGACAAAACTTTAATTGTAAACAGTAAGAGGCTGACTTGCCTACTTTTTTTTTACCTCCTAATGATTCTTTTCTACTTTAGCTCAGCAGTATCTTGTCTTCTGTTCACTCCAACACAGTATGATTGAAATTAAATGGACATGAAATAAAAATATCACGCGTCTATCTATTCCCTAAAGAACAAGGAGTGGTCAGAAATGGCATGGCATAAAACTAACTGGAACACTTTTCAAGGTCTTCAACAGATACCACCAGACCATACAGAATAGTGACCATACAGAATAGTGCGCTTTTTGCCAGGAAGGACCATTCGCTACTCAAGTCTAGTGATCGCCATTACGCCCATGCATGCGTCAAAGCACAGCACCAACGGAAGCACAAGTATGATGTCAATTCTAACCAAAAATATTGCTATATTGTACATTCGAACCGTTTTACGGTTATTTTACGAGATAATTCATGTTCAAACGAAATGTTTCAATCTATATGAGCCAAATACAAATTTTTCTTCTCGACGTTAACGATATTTGGCTATGTAGATTTGAGCCACACTATAGCTTTGTGGTATTTATGGGAGAGGAACAAACTGACAAGAAGTTGTTTGAGCAGGCCCAACCATATTATCAGGATATGTGCGTTTTTTTCAGTTTCATTAACTGTGAATTCGGCTTTTAGAAAAAAATTACCTCATCTGTTATCGGAGGTGTACGACATTACGTTGTACGTAGCATACACATGAAAATGAATGATTCGACAACTTTAAACGGAGTATGTTGCTAGGGTCGACATTTAGAAAAGATGACTTGTCAAAAAATTTGGCCCCAGCGTCATTTTCTTTTCAACGTTTGCTTATCACTTCAAGCCAACACCCGTTCGTGAACTTCTGTATACTTCTCAAAAATAATCATAAAAGAACCATGCTCCCGTGTTGGCCACTCAATAGCCGTCATTTGTTCATCTAACAATGTACATCAAGGAAGTCTTTTCCCGTCATATATCAGAGACATCGTACTTACACATGCACCATCTATTTTATATGCGTTTCCTGCTTCGACTATTGAGCCAATCATTCTTTCTGAAATGTGACTAAGCACATTTTCAAAATGTGTATACGCTTTTGCAATCTCGCCACTGTACACTCCCCAAGTGCCCGGATGTGACTGTTCACGTAATAGCACTGTATTATTATTATTTCATTTAAATATCTGCCAGTTCGACTAATATGTGTTTTACGACATCACGGGGAAGCAAATATAGGTGAAGCATGCTCAGTGGTAGTTCTACATGTGGGACAACATTAAAGAATTGATTGATTGATTTGTGGGGTTTAACGTCCCAAAACCACTTCTGATTATGAGAGACGCCGTAGTGGAGGGCTCCGGAAATTTTGACCACCTGGGGTTCTTTAACGTGCACCCAAATCTGAGTACACGGGCCTACAACATTTCCGCCTCCATCGGAAATGCAGCCGGCGCAGCCGGGAATCGAACCCGCGACCTGCGGGTCAGCAGCCGAGTACCTTAGCCACTAGACCACCGCGGCGGGGCCAACATTAAATAATCCCATCGATATTGCGGCCCCCGCCACAGTGGTCTAGTGGCTAAGGTACTAGGCTGCTGACCCGCAGGTTGCGGGATCAAATCCCGGCTGCGGCGGCTGCATTTCCGATGGAGGCGGAAATGTTGTTGGCCCGTGTGCTCAGATTTGGGTGCACGTTAAAGAACCCCAGGTGGTCGAAATTTCCGGAGCCCTCCACTACGGCGTCTCTCATAATCATATGGTGGTTTTGGGACGTTAAACCCTACATATCAATCTATCAATCCCATCGATAGTGCACTTGCACCAAAACCGGCCACATTAAAAGGTAGTAATTATTTCTCTTGCATGGCATCACCTTAGGGAAAGATGCAGTATCATGAGAAGGAAGGAATTAAAAAGAAAGGTGAAAGTCACAAGAATTAACCTGGAATAAAATAATCACTGCTGGGGTTTTACATCTCAAAACTATCATGCATAAGGAAAGAAAGTGGTGGTAAACATTTTATTTCAAAAATTAGCCAGAAAGTAGCTGGGCCCCTGAGTTATAAACGCTATAGTCCGGGATGCCATTGGAGGTGGACACTGCCATGGCAGACACCACTAAGGAGCGTTGCGCCTCTGATTGCGGTAGAGAAGCCGAGCAGGTACTCCTCCCAAGCCGCTTTAGTTGGGATGTGGAAGGTGAATGAGCAAGGAAGTAGAGAGGACACGAAGTCACCTCTCGAAAGGTGTCGGCTAGCACCTGGAAAATCGGGCACGTGCTAGATATTTCTAGTGTAAAGTGCTAGGCTACTGTCGGACTGAAAAAAGTATTAATCTGAAGGCGGCGTAGCAGTCGCCCATCTGCTTTCGCAAGACTACGTATGGATACAGGGTAAAATACACGCGAAGCGCGATAATAATCCAGAATATGATGGTTGCGTGTCACACTAGCGTTTCCAAGATTCAATTCAGAACGTGGGAGGGCAGCGGCACGAGGTAGAAACCCGCGGGCAGTGGCATTTGCCGCCTTGTTGCGAGGGAGGCCTGCAGTTCGTACTATTCTTACAGAGTGAGATCTAAAGCGCCCGGAGGCAGCTCAGAAGAGACGAGCAGCTAATGGGGTGGTGGAACCTTAGACGCCTCGCGAACGGGCTGAGCGTGAGTCTGTACAAGATAGTGTGAATGGTGGAATGGAAGACGCCCTAAGCGATAGCGACCTCATCTGCATGAGTTGCACTGTCAGCTCTGAAGGAGAGGCCGTCGACATGGTGACCCTCTGTGATAACAGAGGCCGTGAAGTGACCCGATGTGAAAGGGCCTGATTCCGATACATATATTACTCCTAGTTGCGGGGGAGAACTCCACCCATAACTTCTGCTGCCAGCTTTCCACTACTGGAAGTGAGGGGAGTGGGTCAGAGATTGTTGTGGGGGCTCCAGAAATTTTGACCCCGTGATAATTTTTAACGTGTTTCTAAATCTATGCACACTGGATCTTAAAAGTTCGCATCCATCAAAATGCAGCCGCCGCAGCCGGAATTCTATGCCGCGACCTTCGGTTCGGGAGTCGAGAACATAATCGATAGACCACCGTGGCGGGTCTACGTAAACAAAAAAAACGTCTTGTTGGCTATCGCATTGAGGTCAAGTTAGAAGGCAATAATATTCCAAAGAAAAAAGGCTCATTCGAATCTTAGAAATGTGGCTATACAGTTCATTCAGCGATGTCCCCGCGCACACACTGAACATGGCTAAACAAGCAGCCCAACAAATTGTTGGTATGATAGTCCGAATAACGAACAATCGCGCTAGACTGAAAGAGCAAGAGGCGCTTCATTTGGTAAAAAACTTAGTCAATAGCAGATAAATGTACTCGTTTCCCTACCACAATATGAATAGGGAGAAGAAAGAAGAAGCAGACAAAATAACAAGGATTGCATATAAAGCGGCTCTGTGACTACCACAAAGCACCTAAACTGCGAAGTTATTAGCCCCTGGACTCCACAATAAATTTGATGAGTTGGCTTAAGCGCAAGTAACCACCCAGATTAACCGCGTGCTACAGATGCCAATCGGTAGATGAATCCTAAAATCTGGAGGAACATCCTTCAAAGAGAAGTTCTTAGAGAAGTGTTTAAAATAATCGGTCTCAGTTAACAAGTGCAGGCACATGAAAGAGTCAAAGAATTGTGCTTAGACAGAGCCTGGTGCAAGATATGTTTCCTACCGAAAACATGGATCCAATTCTACATGCTGCAAGACGTAAAGCAATAGCACCTTACATTGGTAAAAAAACAAAATATTTGAATACGGAGCTATTTACAGATGCTGCCTTATATCTGACAAACGCAAAGAACATGGTCGTGGTCACAGACCAAGAAGGAAACATTACAAGCTGTGCCTCCATAGCGCAAACCTCCATTACAGAAGCGGAGGAGATAGCGATTGCACTGAGAATAAGGGGGTCATGGAGCCACAAGACCCACTGACAATAATCACGGATTGTAGGGCTGTGTGTAGAAACTGTTGCCGATGATTGCGTACGAGCGGTACCATGGACGAAAAACGGCATTGATTCCGCTCAGGGCGCTTGAGGCCTGAGCGGGCGAGGCGTGTCGCCGGGCGAGGCGTGTTAGTGCCTCGCCCGGCGATGCGCGGGTCGTCCTGGTTCACTGTCGTCGCGTTTGTACGGGTTGGGGCTGCCGGTGTGAACAATTCACTGAGCATAGGGAGGTGTCGTCGGTTGCACTTACTACAGGATATGCTCCATGCACGTCGGCTAAACGCGCCATGTGGTTTTGCAAGCCGCGACGGTCGCAGCAGCGAGCAGTGCGCAACCGAGCCCGTTTTCCTCAGCGGAGAATTGAACGTTGCAGTCAGCAATGGTGTGCTGACCACTGCTGCATAAAGCACACACCTCCTCCGTAACTGTAACAGATTCGGCAGCAAGCGCGGACGCCGTAGGCAAACGTCACATCGGTGCCGACGGAGGTTCGACCTCTTCAGGCAACGATCGAGACACGCCGTTTGTCCTGGTCTGCTTTCTTCTCGAACCTCAATCTGAATGCGCAGAACATTGAACGATTCAGCAGCCTGGTGAGCTCTCCGTTCAGGTGTCACGATGCCGGACATTTCCTGCGGCGCCTCCTGCAGCTTCCGGCGGGATAGAATCGCGAGATCGACCGGCAGACACTTCGTCGTGAGGTGGTTGAGGACCATGCTGTACTGGTGAGGTGGGACGCCCAAGCCGGTCAACGCCGAGACTCGAAAGTGGACCTTGTCGTAGAGCAGGCAAAGCTTCTTCACGTCTGCCGACGACTTCACTGGCGCTAAGGCGAGCAGATGGTCAGCGTTCTCTTTTACAAGCAAGTCGCGTTGACCAAATCGCTCCATAAAGGTCTTGATCGCGATGTTGTAATTGTCTTTGGTTAGTAGGATGCCCTCGATAGCTCTCTTTGCTGCACCGCTGAAATAGAACTGAAGGTACTTGAACATCTGGATCTGTAAAAGGATTTCATTCATGTGAATCATGGCACTGAAATGGTTCCAGGAGGACTGCCAACCGTGAAGTGTGCCGGAAAACGTCGGGATTTGTAGTTTTGGCAGGACCACCATGCGATGACGCGGCATTGTTCCTTGAGTGGGAATCGCATCGGTATACTGGAGAAGAGTCACTGTCATGGCTGTGGGCTGCGGTGCTGGGACCACCGACGTCGGCGTTCGTGATGTAGCCACCGACCTCACAGCACTTGTTACTCTCGCCTTGTTTGCGGCCTCTCGGAGGAAGAAACGCGCTCGGGACACGGCGTAAAAGTCCTTTCGGTCATACTTTTCCACGACCTCGAGCTCTTTCTCGTAGTCGTCGTCGTCAGTCGCATCGAAGATCTCTTTGTTTAAGGTGACGAGTTAGGCGTTCTTGTGAGTGAGGTAGGCAATGTGGGAGTCGACCTGGCTGGCAGCGGGAACGGAGGCTTGCAGCTCGTCGGTCAGGAGCATGATAGTTTGTGTGACGCTAGCCCTGATGACGCCACGGTTCTTGCGCAGCCGCTGCAACGACGCCATCAGAGGTAGAAGTCTTGGAAGTCGTGACTGGGGGGTTTTCGGCACCAGAAAGATGTCGCGTCTTCAAGATCCGAGCCTTACACTAAGAACGTCCATGTTTATTTCTAGCGCTCGTGCCCGCACTCTTCTTCATATTCTCTTCCATGTTCTTCCTCTGATGCCGCTCCTACACAATCATCGGCAACATATTCCCAAGCGGCCAAGGTGATCACTAGGCAGTCTCGCTAGTCTAGAACACTTGTCTCGCTGACTTGCTTCCATAATATATGCTATCTGAACTATAGTCGCTTTCCTTGCCTTTTCAGAAGCTAGTCACCCTAAAGCATTCGCGCAATATCGTTCTCTTCTGGGTGCACTGCCCACTCCATTCAGATATTGTAGCAGGAACTAATAAATGGGTAGAATATGTACGAAAGCATTCTAAATTCCAACTAAAGACCACAAAGACTTCCAAATTGAATACACCCAAATCATTATCTGGGCGTCAGGGCACGAGGATGTCACCGAAAACCAGTTTGCAGATGATAATAAATTACCGAGCTTCGTGGCAGACTGCAATAGGATGCCCAACGCCCCTAGGTCCTAATTTTGCTATAATTCTTCATTATTACAGGGATAATATAAAACTGTATCCAGCACCGCACAATAACCTCTCAGCAATAGAATCTGCAGCGTTAGGCAAGACTCCAGACAAATGCATGAACTTACACAGGCTACATGTATTCTACCCCCACAGCATAAAGATATCCGTGGTGCGGGGCCATGAACTGTTTCACAACTATGAACACCACAGCATGAACAGTACAGAGAAACAATGAGGGGCACGGCTGTCCAGCTCGGCCTTGATGGTCAGCTTTCGCTGATCCAACGGGCAGAGAACATGGCAATCTGGAATACGTGCCAAACCAGTTGCCATGCTTTGCTTACGCGTAAATCAAGTTTTCTTTTTCTCTCTCTCTCTCTGGCTACTTGGCGCTAGTGACTCGAAAAAAGGAAATGGAAAGATGACGGGAAAGAAAAGTAAAAAAGTAAATGAAAAAATTAACAATGAATTTGCTAACATGTGCGCCGGACTACATCATTACGGAAAAGCCATTCATACAAACATTTTTTTAATCTTTAGTGTCGTATAGTGCAATTCTTCTTTTTCAAAGGAACCACTGTACTACGTGGCTATTATTCTCGCGTCATGTCACATAGCTTTGTCGGCTGGCTGACAATTTCTCAACTATAAATTTAACATTTCCGTAACATAGCACAGAATAAACGAACAAAATATTAGGTGCAAATTTCATTTCCATAAAAATAAATCAAGGAAGAAATTCGCTCTTCTGGAATACAGCAAACTTTTGGTCAGTAGAGGCTACTAGTTAGTACCTAATCCAAAAAACAATTCTGAAGTTTCAAAATTCAAAATATCAATATTTCTTCGTAGATTTCGCTTCAAACATCATTTTACGATCGTAGCATAGACACCAGACTAAATAAGGCGGAGATATTTAACGAAAATCCTGGAACTGCAACCGACTTATAAGAATCTGTGCAAGACATCAGTCGCAAATAATATGGCCATTTTATTTATGCTTTACACTGCAGTACAAGAAAGCATCGTTTTGAAAACAACTGCTGCAGGGCCAATGTTTTTTGTGACAAATGTATTTCGAGAACTAATCTCGCAAAACCAGTTGAAATCTATCGACATGACAGCACATTGATACGGCAGCGATGAGAACGCGGTGGATAATGAAGCCAGACAAAGCAAAGGGGAAGTTTTCCGTGCAGTATATTTGTAGTGTAATACATAATGGATCAATGGAAATTCAGACTGAAGGAGGAAAGCAGCTTGTCACTAAAGGAGCCGAATCCGAAACCTCTGTGCGTGCGTCGCAATGCTGCTTCTGTATAGACAGCTTCACTCCCGTTTGACTATCCTGGGAATTGAAAATTATTGCCCAGAGTCGCTTGTGCCCGTAGACATGTTGCCGTTTGTGGCTACTTTGTGCCAAATTCAGTTCTTTAGCACACCTTTGACTGCGAAACGTTGAGGTTGGTGTCATAGCTACTTCTTGGCTGTATTGAACTTCGGTTATGGGCGCATTTAGTAGCCAATTTTCGTATTATTTGCTCTTAATGTAACAAGAAATATTAAAGACAAGCCACTCTTCTCAACATTTACTGCCACGTCAACTATTCAACCAGCAGGTTGGCGTGCATCGAAGCACTCCCCAACAAGGCATGCGGCGCCTGCAAAGACGGAGTGGCGAAGTTGCGTGCATGTTGGTAAACGCGCGGCTAGAGCCCTGCTTACTGTGCTCGCTATCTATTCTGACGCCTGTCTCCAACACTGACAGCACAACACGTCCTCGCATACGAACTCAAAAAAAAAACGAAGATTCACACAAAAACTTAGCAGTTCCCACGTACAGTGGGAATCGATGATATGCGAAGCATGAAAGAAATGGGTTGATATGTGACTTTGAAATCAGCAGAACGTTACAAGGCGGACGTAAATTATGTCGTACATGACTTTCATGTCATAACCATTATCTTTGGACGTGTCATTTACTTTCGTCGTCCCTTCAAGTCTCGTAATACCAAATTAGGTATATGTGAAGCTATAGCGAAACAGCCAGATGCGCGCTATGAGTGTAGTATGTAGTCATATTTTACATAGCACGCATGTCATTATTTACACGTTAGGGTCGGTCACGTACGTTCGCCATGCATTCATGTCGTACCACACCAGTTTTACAATATTACATGTGAACGAAACTACCGCAAGAGCAGCAAGACCACAAAATGTAAATCATGACATTCATGACATACATGTCATGACATACATGTCATGATTTTTATGTTATAACTAGTCACTTATGGTCGTCATACGGTCATGTTACGCCATACCAATTTTGGTATCTATACCATTACCGAAACGGCCAGGCGAGTAAAAAGTAGAAAGGTGACTAGACAGACAGACAGACAGACAGACAGACAGACAGACAGACAGACAGACAGACAGACAGACAGACAGACAGACAGACAGACAGACAGACAGACAGACAGACAGACAGACAGACAGACAGACAGACAGACAGACAGACAGACAGACAGACAGACAGACAGACAGACAGACAGACAGACAGACAGACAGAGACAGACAGACAGACAGACAGACTAGAAGATAGATAGATAGATAGATAGATAGATAGATAGATAGATAGATAGATAGATAGTATAGATAGATAGATATAGATAGCTAGATATAGATAGATAGATATAGATAGATAGATAGATAGATAGATAGATAGATAGAATAGATAGATAGATAGATAGATAGATAGATAGATAGATAGATAGATAGATAGATAGATAGATAGATAGATAGATAGATAGATAGATAGATAGATTAGATAGATAGATAGATAGATAGATAGATAGATAGATAGATAGATAGTAGATAGATAGATAGATAGATAGATAGATAGATAGATAGATAGATAGATAGATAGATAGATAGATAGATAGATAGATAGATAGATAGATAGATAGATAGATAGATAGATAGATAGATAGATAGATAGATAGATATTTGCTCAAAGACACCGATGTTTGTTAAAAATTTCTTTGCATTTAATACAAACAGTCTGCATAATCGTGTCTTTATTAACGCTGCATTAGAACTATTCTGCCCCGCCGCGGTGGTCTAGTGGCTAAGGTACTCGGCTGCTAACCCGCAGGTCGGGGGATCGAATCCCCGCTGTGGCGGCTGCATTTCCGATGGAGACGAAAATGTTGCCGGGCCATATGCTCAGATTTGGATTCACATTAAAGAACCCCAGATGGTCGAAATTTCCGGAGCCCTCCACTACAGCGTCTCTCATAATCATACGGTGATTTTGGGACGTTAAACCCCACATATCGATTACCAATTAGAACCACTCACCGAATAGAGATATTGATATGTTTATATATTATGTAATATAAAAAGAAAGAATGTAATATTCTTACCTACTACAAGTGCACTGTTAATGGAAGAGCCACTAAATCAAGACTTTCCCTTCCCTCTCGATCAGCTTGTCGAAATATTTGATGCTTTAACTTATTTCATGGAATATACCACGCAGCGTGCTTCACGACAAACTTATTTCATCACCGCACTATAAGTGCTACCGCACTGGTTATCACTCTCAGTGAGATATTTTATTTTCGAAAAGCCGAAGCTTGCTATAGTCTGATGGGTGCCTGTTCATTGCTCTTTTCAATTCACTATATATATTCTGTTGATTGTTTTAATTGTGCTTTACATGTTCTCTCAGTGATGAATTTGATCTTGTTGTAAATAAATAAATAAATAAACATCTCATTGCAACTGATCTGTTGCTTGTATATAGAACAAGAGCGGAAAGTATGGCCTTATATCTATGTTGTTACATATTCATAATTACATTCATTGTATAACAATAAAAGTACCGTCACAATACCGTTCTCTACACAGTTCGCAATGAAATTAAATGGAATGGTTGCTTTGTCTACCTTTAGCTTTAATTTCGGCTACTTTTCAAATCTATGCAACGGCAACCCTGGATGTGGCAGTGGAACCAGAACGCCATATTAGCACGATTGCATTCCAATATATAGAATGCATATTCTATAGCAAACCACCACGCATCAAACCAACTGAAGCCGATACCCATAAACGACTCCTACGGAGACCTCTGATTCTAGTTGCAAATGAAATGCTTGTCAAGTTAACAACTAAAAATAACTTGGTTGAAGGTCATTCGTTAGCGAAATGAATATTCAGCTTTGTTGCGCGAGTAATATTTCTCGGAATCAGGTTAAAGTAAAAGCCAGAAACCTCGTCTTATAGGAAAACGCAACAATAAACAAAAACCTACACGAGAGTTCTAATACACGCATGCGTCCGAAGCTATTTTCATTCACGCATTTATTCATGAATGCTGAAGGAACATGAGCACATCTGTCAAGACGGACCTCTTCGAGCACACATTAGTAGCGAAGCGAAACAAGGCGCGTGTGAACCTGCGCCTTCACATAGACGGATATCACGCCTTCTCGCCCTTGCAGGGCTTTGAGAGCCCGTCTATTCCTACATTAACATAAGTTTGCTTGGCGTCGTAGGTGTCACTGCGTGTGACGCGTTCGCGACCATGTTTGGGAGTCCCGAAGACCAAGTTTATTCGGGAAAGCAGCGACGGTGGCATTCTTTAGCGTCGCAAGGTCGACGAAATAAAAGAGAAGACAGCTCCAAACTTTGTGCGACGGCATTCGCTGCCACCATCGCTCCTTTTCGCGCCTAAAAAGCGACGTTTTGGCATGAAGAAGTTCTTATTTAAGCTTATAAAAAATGAGAAGGCGGCAGCCCTGCGTCCAGCAAGAAACAAGCACGGCTGCACTGTCGCGCTGTTTTTGCTTCGTCGTACGTCATAACAGGTTACCCAAGAACTTTCCCGGGTTGGACAGCTTCATTTCCATTTCCCCGAGACATTTTTCTCTGCCGCGAGAAAAATGAAGATGGCATCCTACATCCATTTGTTCTTGAAGAGCCGAGAGCGTGCGTCAGTGCGTTTGTCGACCTACCTTCGGCACGCAACGGAAGGCCGCCGGGCTTCCGCCCACCGCCACGCTTTTTTGCTGTCGGGCAGCGTGTTTTGCTTGCGCCGAGTCGCGGCAGATCCACGGTTTTCAACCGCACTGCGCCCGAATTTATAAACGCGCTCTCGCCCCACGCATGATGCCTGTTACTCTTCGGCGCGAGATCCATTTGGACGGCCGAGACAAAGGCGCGTGCTCCGGTGACATGCGCGTGCCGACGGACGCGTCGGAATTGCGGAGGCCGAATTCAGCGCCGCGCTATGTTGTTTTCACGATGCTGTCGCCGCCGAAGCCCGTCGTCATTGCTCAGAAATGCGTCGCTCTTTCTCGCGCGGCCGATTTGTGAGAAGCGAACGCGGCGCCGGCCCCGTGCTCGCGCAAGCGGCACCGAACGCTGACGCGCGCTCTCGGGCGTCTCGGCATCGTCACACGGCGACGGCGTCACTGTATTTACAGCACCTTCCCATCGAAGGAAACAAAAAAATGTATAGTCTTTGACAGCTGCGTGCACGCACGGGTATACAGCGCCAATTTTTCCACCCCAAGTTTGTTTGCCGGTTTCCATAGGCAATGCGTGAATCTATATATACGGCGAAAACCCTTGATGCCTCATCATACGCGAAAACTGACCGTCGCAGTCGGCGACGTCCACACAATCGATGCGAAAAGTATCACCACTCATGAAGTCTTCATAGACGCCATCACGACTCCCCAGATTGCCAAACTTTGTGATGTCATCATGACGTCAACGCACGGTCGAACGTTGGCCTATAACGGAGGCAGTGCAATATCGCCTTAGGTGCGCAAAACCTTTCGGAGATGGGCGGCCCAGGCTCAATGCATCCAACGAAGCAGATGGCTTACGTTTTTGGATTCGTCTTAGGCAAGCTCCTAAGAGGCCCTGCGCGTTTTCTGTCCGAGCTCTTCAGATACGGAGTCCCCGCTGTGGTGGTCTAGTGGCTAAGGTACTCGGCGGCTGACCCGCAGGTCGCGGGATCGGATCCCGACTGCGGCGGCTGCATTTCCGATGCAGGCGGAAATGTTGTAGGCCCGTGTGCTCAGATTTGGCCGAACGCTAAATAACCCCAGGTGGTCAAAATTTCCGGAGCCCTCCACTACGTCGTCTCTCATAATCATATGCTGGTTTTGAGACGTTTAACCCCACAAATCAATCAATCGGATGCGGAGTGGCGACTAACAAGAAATGCATTGACAACAGAAAAAACAAAACACACATTACGAAACTAAAAATGCTGATGGGAGTGAGGGAGGCCAATATCACACCCACATACACACACATACGCATACCAAAAGATAAATGTTTTTTAGTACTAAAAAACACGATTTTTTTTCTTACTGATTTGACGTGCCTAATACTCTACACCTGTCCGTATGGCACACGAGAAATTGGTGATTGAAAAACGCACACGCTCGTGACGCGAAATGATAAGCTGTCTATAGCTGATAACTATAAATAGATGTTTCGCATGCCCTTTATGCTGTTTGTTACCGTAAACATTTTTCACGTGTGGTTAAAATGCAATCGAAACGACCTCCACAGACATCTCTTAATATCATACGTATGAAATTTAAGGATGTGATGTCACTGTTGCTGTGTGTAGAATGGGGTGAGGTGAAAGCATTCATTGAGCCTTAGTGGGTTCTTGATTCCACCGCACAGCATCACTGTCATGACTGATCCATTGCCTATTGTAAAAATATCTTTAATACACTAAATCAATTGAAAATATTGCACGCATTCTCATCATGAACCGCAATTTGGCTACATTTTGCTTCAATTTTCGTGTTTAACTGCAGGTTAACAAAGCGAATACTGTGCAGAGAGCGGCAGATAGAAAATTTGGCAGTGCTTAATGATCTTCTCTATGCCATAATATATTGACAAGCATTTGAGGTACGTCGACACTTAGTTTGTGTGAATATTTGTGTTTTGCGAACTTTTTTATTGAGTGCTATTTGTTTTGTTTGAGGTACTAGTACTACATGTGTAGGTGTTCGTTCATCTGCTTACGACAACTATTATGCAAGAGAAAAGGAGGAGCTGAGGTCCCAAACGCGCCACCCTCTACCTCAATATGGAGAATTGTTGCTGGTTGTTTACCTATGTTTATTGTTAGTTCATTGAGTTGTTTTAACGCAATATCGTTAAACGCATTCGCGGTACATAATCATTCTTGTTATGTTGATCCTTTCCGTGACTGTGAAAAACGCCCTTTTTTACTGCGCAGACTTCATCGTATATTATCATATCGTGATATAGTCCTGTCATTATCACATCGTGCTGTTTCGCATGTTGATTTGTGTGCCACTGTCATATATGTGACTCATACTAAATAGACAAGTGTTGGGGGCCCCCAATGTATATAAGAAGCACGTTGACGTTTGCAATGCATTCCCTGACGAAGGACGGACCCCGGCCGAAACGTAGGAGTAATAAAAGTTTTCGTACGTTTGTCCGCTAAAGCCGATATATATATATATATATATATATATATATATATATATATATATATATATATATATATATTTATTTATATATATATATATATACATATATATATATATATATATATATAAGTAAGAGATCTAACAGACAGAAATGCCAAGGAATGAATAGAGGAAGTTATTAGAACCATTTAAATGTAAATAAGAAGAAAGAGCTGAGTGGTTAGGGCATCGAACGCGTTATTCGGAGGTCGTAGGTTCGATTTGTGCTCACGGCAAGTTGTTTTTTCACCCACTTTTTTTCTTATTATTTACATCACATTGGTTCTAATAACTTCCCCTATACATTCCTTGGTATTATTGTCTGTTGGATCTCATTAATATTGTGCCAAAAACACGTAACAACGAGCCTTTAGGTATACACTTCTTTCCCTTATTCATTAACGAGGGTCTCGTACTGGCAGACTTGGTGCCGTTAGGTTGTATACGAGGGACTATTGGTCAGCTGCACGCTCGTAATAAGTTCACGTGCTACGAGACGCCAGACATGCGCATAAAAGAGTGTTACACACTCGTCGCTTGGCTTATAGATGGCGCTGACTGACACTTCTCCTTCTAAATTCGCATATAAACCCAAAAAAGTGGATGGAGGGAAGGCCGCTGTGATAGCTCAGTGTTCAGAGCATCGAACGCGTTATTCGAAGGTCGTAGGTTTGATTCCTGCTCATGGCTGGTTATTTTTTCACCCATTTTTCTTTCTTCTTATTTACATTCCATTGGTTCTAACAACTTCCCCTACACATTCCTTGGCATTACTGTCTGTTAGATCTCATTATTATTGTGTCAAAACACGGAAAAACGAGCCCTTAGGTATACACTTCTTTCCCTATACACTTCTTTCCCTATATATATATATATATATATATATATATATATATATATATACAAAATACAGAACAGAAGATTGGTTCATTCTAAAGCAAGCTTATAATTGATGTTTGGTGGGCACGTAGCACTTAAACGTAGGGCTGCGTAGCACACAACAAATAGGTGCGAAAATGCTTGAGGCCCGTTTGCTCAGATTTGGGTACACGGTTAAACCTTGCGTGGTCAAAATTTTCGGAGCCCTCCAGTACGGCGTCTCTCATATACATACGGTGGTTTTTGGATGTTAAACAACACATATCAATCAATCAACATCGAATAAGCAATGAAGGGCCTCATTAGATTGTAGAAATTCCACAGTTATGTTCCCAATTGATTTCGGAAGATGGTATTCGGGTGGGGGTGTTGGCACATGTCGGCTCAACAGAGCACAGCTTAGTAAAGATTGGGGGAAGAGTTGACGTCACTCCCAAACTTTGCGCCGTGCCTCACCTGCACTCCGCGGCGGTCGCACTGCGCGCGCGTGCCCAGTCTTCGCGCTTGTGTCGCTCGCCGGCTCCGTGGCGACTTCAGCTCTGGGTGGCATGTGGGCTTCGCTAGCTTAGGGGCGCTCTCTAAGCATCCTCATCAGTGCACTTTGAGCACGAAACGCTATATAGGCAAGGGCCATTTACGATGCTTATTTTAAGATCAAGGTCACCTATAATATGTATTCATTTCGAGCTAACTGAATACGGTTGTCGTGGATGTAAATCTGATTCGATACGTCAAAATGCGCAGCAATCTAAGCCATACGTATGCATATACCTTGATTTATAAGTGGGGCTTAATCCCCACCGCGGTGGTCTAGTGGCTAAGGTACTCGGCTGCTGACCCGCAGGGCGCGGGTTCGAATCCCGGCTGCGGCGGCTGCATTTCCGATGGAGGCGGAAATGTTGTAGGCCCGTGTGCTCAGATTTGGGTGCACGTTAAAGAACACCAGGTGGTCTAAATTTCCGGAGCCCTCCACTACGGCGTCTCTCATAATCATATAGTGGTTTTGGGACGTTAAACCCCACATATCAATCAATCAATCAATCAAGTGGGGCTTAACGTCCCAAAACCACCATATGATTATGAGAAACGCTGTAGTGGAGGGCTCCAGAAATTTCGACCACCTGGGGTTCTTTGGCGTGCACCCAAATCTGAGCACACGGGCCAAAAGCATTTTCACCCTCACCAAAAAATGCTAACGCCGCAGACGGCATTCGATCCCGCGACCTGCGGGTCAGCAGCCGAGTACCTTAGCCACTAAACCACCGCGGCGGGGCACGTATGCGTATACAGTATTTCTTGTTAAACTATTAGGTGAACTATCGCTGCTTGGATATTAAGACGGGCGGTGTGAACTATAGTGACAGATAAGGCAAACGCACGTTTTGCGTGTACTCATTTCTGTACGAGTTCGTGTTAACTTTGTCTGTCATTCACTTTGTAATTAGAGTCATCACGAGCACCGCGAAGAGCTTCCCCTAACATTCGCCATCCCAAATTTTCGAGATATACCCAATGTGGAATGTTTTCTGTCTTTGTTTTTTTTTCAGAACGGATAACAGATAAGATTTTACATTATTTGTGCAGAATGGATCGGTGTGTGCTATGAGTAAGCGTTCGAATACAGGATCGTGTTCCACATTATGTGCTAATGTTACAGAGTGCTCACACAAGTTCTTTTTGTGGCCAACGAACTTGAAGTGATAAATTAGTCGCACTTATGGCAAAAGTTGGAATTTGCGCTAGGTGGACGTTAAAGCACCTGCATCTATAGGTTAGAAGCCAACACAACAATGTTAGTTCTTGTATATCATAAGCATGTTTAGACTCCGGTATCTCTTCGTGATAAGGCACTTCGTATTATATCCTCCTCACTTTCGCACAAAGTATTTTCACGGTGCATCCCCCTGTTTGAAAGTATAACAGCAAGAAATATGAGTGCGGGGAAGTTCGAAACGACGGGAAAAGCGGCGCTGTTCTTGTGTACACATCATTACACTCAAAATCGACCGAAGCTGCGTAACTTTCGAGTGGTGGCGAAGCAGCTCGTGGGAGCAATGTGTACAGTGTTTAACAACGACGAATCAGATACCCAGCGTTTGCCCCCAAGGGCACGGCGCTCCCATAGAACTATCCGGCACCCACCTCTATTGGCCGCTCGAGGTAAGGATGGCAAGAGCCGTCGCATCATGATGGCTCGGCCGCGAGAAATTCCACAATGCGCGACTGCCTTGTTTCAACTCACGGGAGCCGGGCTGCGTCCATTGGCGTGTATACTGAAGAAGTGCAGAAGTGTTTCGGTGATTCGGATGCAAAGAAGAAACGCGTGGAGCAGACATTGTCTCAGAGGGCACAGCTTCCAGGAGAAACATGTACGACATACATTGAAGAAATATTGAAGCTGTGCAAGATCGTGAATGGGAGGATGTCTGAAGAAGACAAGGTTAGACACGTTCTCAAGGGTATAGCCGAAGACGTGTATAATTTCTTAATTGGGAAAGACTGCTTGAACTCCGTGTCTGACGTGATGAAGCATTGTCGTACCTTTGAATCCCTCAAGATGCGACGAATTTCTCCTAAATTCGGCCGCCTGTCCAACGTCCCCACTGTTGCTAGTGTTGAAACAGTGCCGCCTAACGACCTTGCTTTGACCATACGGCAGATTGTCAGAGAAGAGCTGCTTCGATCTCAGCAGCCCTATCATCGCCCCAGCGATTTTCAGGATGTGTACGTAAACGAACCAGAACGTGTGCGGACTCCTGTTCCTCTTCCACCATGGCAACCATCGATTAACGCTGCAGACGCTTATGAATATCAAGGCACACGGCAGACTCGATTCCCCCGTCATCCAACTCCCAACTACGAACGAAGTTTTCGCCCGCCTGTTTACCCAACATCGCCTGCCTACAGTGCCCCTGAACGGCGGCACCACTATCCCATGCCTTCCGAGAGGAGTCGTTACTCTGGGCAGCCACGTGCCCCTCGACCAATTCCGGTATGCTACAACTGTGGCGTCCCGGGTCATATCGCACGTTTTGTGACCACCGCCCATATCAGCGACAGTCTTGGCCTTTGTATCACCGACATTTCGACTATCCGCACTCCACGTCATGGAAACCACGCGCACCTACCGGGACACGCTACCCCTCGCCGGCCTCTGATCGAAGTTTGACGCCACCTCCAGCTCCCCGTGCTCCACGATCGCCGTCACCACGGCGACGCGCACGTACACCGCTGCCGGAAAACTAGTCGGTGCGGCCAGTGGGGGTGAAGCCGCAAGATCACAGGTGCTATCTACAGATATACCCCCGTCAGCGTTTATGTTGAAAAACAAAGTTCGTGTAGTTGTCGATGGAGTGGCTACTATGGCACTTGTGGATACAGGCGCGACAGTTTCGGTGATGAGTGTAAATTTTAAGAACCTGCTGGAACCAAAAGTGATGTTTTGCCTGAACCGTGGGGTGACATTTCGTGGTGTAAGTGGTGACGTGTTGTGTCCGGTGGGATATTGTACTGTGGACGTGTCGCTGTGTGGCAGGGTGTTTTGCACAGAGTTCGCGGTTATTCCGCGGTCTACACATGACGTTATCTTGGGTATTGACTTCTTGTGTGAGTGTGGGGCAACTGCAGACTGCAGAAGTGGGCATCTTTCTATACACGGTACTTTCCCAACGGCGCTCTTGGAAAATTCCTGTCCGGAGGAATGCATCTTTTTCGTCTCCGTGGATACAGTCGTTCCTGCATTTTCTGCTGCGTGTGTTCCTGTGACATGTTCCAGTAACAACTGTGGCACGTTTGACGCCACGCTCGAACCGATTCCCTCGGCATGCCTGAAAAAGAATATTGATAAGAAGTATCACTACAGGAAAAACAAGGGAAGCGCGGGTAGAGAATGAAGACAACGTTGCCTCCACTGCGATCCCTCTAAGTGGGTACGACCCATGGCGGTGGAGATCATCATCATTGGACGGTGATCGCGGACTCAGGGCCCATTAAAAACCCCCATTAATTTACCTTGCCTTGTGTAACAATATTGTAAGCACAACGAGGCGGCAAAAAGCTCGAGAGAATAGCAGGAGAAGTTCGAACTAAGACGTGAGAAAAAGGCGAGAGCATTGTTATTTGTTCCTTCGCGCCGACGACACTGCGATCGCTCGCCCGGAGCTCCTCGGTGATCGTCCTGCGCGCACTTTGCAATAGCGTCACGTACAGGCTCCTTCGCAAGGACGCAACACAGAGGACACTACCATGGCCCAATCCTATCGCGAATTGCTGCTCTCCGAGGAGCGCCGGGCTGATTGTGCATTGCTGATAGCTGAGCGTCGCACACTCACACTTGTCTTTTGCATTCGGAACACGTGTGGTAGGCTAAAATTGTTAGCTATTTGAGGAGTTGAAGACAGGCTGCTGGCGGAAAGCGTCTTTGTCGACGAAACAAAGCTGAAACGCTGCAAACGTTGAAGGAGCTGAGTTTCCGCATTGCTACGCCTCTGAAAAGTGCTTCAGGCGTGTAAACTTGGGTGATATGGAACGTAGTGGGCACGTTTTTCGCAACGGTCCACGTACAAGTGTACGGCATCGCGAGCTGTTAACAGCTGACGCCCGAGAGTCAATGTAAGCTTAACAGACGACCTTTTTACAGCGATGCTGTAAATAACTGGGATGCCGGGATTTTTTTACGCCTGTAGATCTTGACATTTAGTCCTTGCACGAATTGAAGCTCCATTGAAATTACGCATGTAAAATTATCTTTGTTCTGCAGGTCTTTCAAAAGCTTGGCGAATTACATAATTAAAGCATTATATTTTCGAGGGAAGCCGTAATTTTGCCATAGTATTGTACAGGGTATTTGTTTGGAAATTAGCCATTACATTCAATGTTTCAACCCTAATCCACGAACAAAAAATGTACATCTATCATTAATTCTGTAATCATTGTTCCAAGCACATGCGTCGTCCGCTGCATGCGTTTCGCCAGCGAACTTGCCGGGCAACTGAATTAATTTGTTTGGTTGAAGGTGATTGGTTGAAGGTTGAAGGTTTTTGCGCTACACCGTGAGGTGTAGCGCGAAAAAGTACGATACTGTGCACTTTATTGTCTTTTGTCAATTATTTCATGTGGTTAATTACCTAATGATTCAAAGTTACGTCACACATACGTGTCAGACCAAGTGATATACCACAGCTTAGCTGGACAGCCAGCTTAACAATGTGCAATGCAAGCTTTCCTCGTCCTCTTTCTTTATCATCTTTGGCTTATTCTCTTTCCTCTTCTCCTCTTCCTTCCTTCTACTTCTCATCCGCCTCCTTCTCGTTAGCGCGGAAAAACATGAACGGCTGAGGATGGAGCTCACACGGTCAAGAGCTTCACGTTGTTGGGCACTGTTGAAATTTCCTTGACAATGAACTACCGATTCGCTCATACGCTCACGTTAATCAGTTATATCCTTCTTCTGCCTCGCCTCCTCTATCTTTTTCTTTCTCTCCTTTTTCCCTCTCTTCCTTTTCTCTTTCAACTTTCATTTTCTACTATCATTTGTTTATTTTACTCTCCTTCTTCAATTTATCCTCATGCTACAACTATTTCCTAATCTTTTTCTCTCCCTTCTTTTTCTTCTTTTTTCCTTTCTCTCTTTCTTTCCTTCCACATTTACAATCACAACTCGGTTACATTCGAAGGTATTCGTTTTTGCAGTAGTACATAACATCAGTGAATTTGCCTAATGCTATTTTGTTACATGCCACACTCTTTTTTTCATTTGTGGCGCTATGAATACATGCCGTGAGGCATAGTGTTTGGTGTGTATAGTATTAGTCCCGAGGCCTGTGTTGCCTTTCGCATTCAAGCGCTGCTTCGTATTGCCCGCTGTTAATCACGCAGCGATCGTAGCTTGCCGTTGCACTAGAACTTCTCCAGGGTTGCAACAGAATGTTCCCAGAGGAGACGGGAGTGTTCCAATTACAGACTCCATTGAGAAGTTGTTGCTCAATGTTTTTGCTCGCTCAGCGACCATAGGAATGATGGGCAGTACACGGATTTGCCTAGTCTTCGAACTTGCGGGTGGCAAATCGTAATTGTGGCTTCGTTTATGGCTGCGTTTTGGTTTTGTTTCGAAAGGAAAGAGCGAGCACTTTCGAAAGTTCGTGACCCAATTTGAAATAGTGAACCTAAAAAATATTGTTGTGAAACCCTACCGCTGAACATTTGCCGATTTTTGTTTTGTGAGAAAACAACTCCAAGCCACACGAACACGCACGGAGCCAGAAGTACGAAGATTAGACAAATCCGTGTAATATACCCATCATTCCCATGCTCTTTGAAGCGCCATGCGTTGTAGCCCCCACAGACACAAGCGCCAGAGTTCCCTCTAGTATATATTTAGGAAACTATGTTCACAACGACCCGTTTGTAGACAGATGCTATGACGCTTTCACCACATTGCATATACTCCGCAAGACCGACTTGCAATGATGTATGGTTTTGTGTTTCACGTTGTCGATAAGTTCATCCTAGCGCTACAAACTTGTATAGCTTCCCGCCCTGCCACGGTGGTCTAGTGGCTAAGGTACTCGGCTGCTGACCCGCAGGTCGCGGGATCAAATCCAGGCTGTGGCGGCTGCATTTGCGATGGAGGCGGAAATTTTGTAGGCCCGTGTGCTCAGATTTGGGTGCACGCTAAAGAACCCTAGGTGGTCAAAATTTCCGGAGCCCTCCACTACGGCGTCTCTCAAAATCAAATGGTGGTTTTGGGACGTTAAACCCCACAAATCAATCAATCAATATAGCTTCCCGGTTAACTCACTTGGTGGAGCGAGCACCCCGGAAAAGCATTGGTTCCAGTTTCGATACCAGGACCAGTACTAATTTTTCGGCAACTAAGAAGCTTTCTTTCTGAGAAATCCGCCCAGATATGTATCTCTGTGGCTTTGTGCAACATACGGGTGGTTGTCAGTTTCTCTTTAATAACCAAGCTTTATGAGGGTTGTTCACAGAAAACTTTTGAAATTAAAATTTCTAAATGAACTCACTGACGCCCTGTGGTTGGTACAGTGGTGGTGTGCAGCAGACCAGCGTAGCCTCACGTTTTATACCATGTATGATGCGCCTTGGCATCTTTGACACGTTTCTGCGTATATGTTTCACCAAACATCAACCGACCAAACGTCTCGAGCGAGAATCATCAAAAGGCTTGCATCTTCTTTTATGGCCACTTCGGGTCATTCAGTGGGCAATACAGTCCTTAGAAGCTGTATTGGGAGGATATCCTTCCTCTGCAAGGTTCGAAGCATCAACTTGTTTTAATATTGTGTTATTTTCATGACGATGCCTTGCAACAGTTCTATGCCATTCTTATCATCCACTGTTCACGGTTGGCTGATTTCATCGATAAAGCGGGTTGAACGTCCCTCTGAGACGGCCGAAGCGCTTAAAGCGCCGAAGGGGATCAAACGGAAAATACACCACTACAATGATGGCCCTAATCAAAAGACGGGCACTCCGAAACAAAGTTCTTCACATCACCCCCATTACCACGTAAGACAGAAAGCCTGTTTCTTGGTACGAGCCAATTCTCAGTCAGCGCGACGGGGAGTAAGGGCATTTTCGCTGTAGTTATCTCTTCGTCAATAAAAACTTATCTGGAGGTCTGTGGTCCCACAACTGCGATATGATCATTCCGGGATTCTATAGATTTTGATCCCCTGGTGTTTTTAATGCTTATGAAATCTAAATGCACACAAGCGTTTCTTGCACTTTGCTCCCATTAAAATGTCTTAATGAAACATTCCGTCTTGTACGTAGCAGCGCAGGGGCTGTAAACCAATGCACTGGATTTTAAACAGGCGTTCAGAACTTAGCTAAAGCATACTCACTGCAAATAACCTACTCCGCATACAATGGATGGTCACGCTGCTCAGTCTGGCTTGTTCAAAGACTAGTAGTACTAATATTGACCTATCTCATCCTAACACTACAGTCGATACACCGCATGTATTTTTTTATTCACCGTATCGCACAGCTATCAAACCAGGTTACTATTGCGAGGTCCTCCTCTGCCTAACGACAACTGAAGTCTCATTGATGCTACGTATACGGCTTGATGAGTGCTTCAGTCGCAGGGTACATACAACGAACATAGCAGGACTGATGTCTGAACAAAAACGCTTATATTTCTGATTAAAAAAACATGTCATTTTGCATTGGGTTACTCGAGAGTTAGAGGCTTATTTGTTTGTCACACTGTCCTTGATGGAGGCCAAAATGACGAATTAAGCTCTATATCACGTCCTTTATTTACTTAATTTACAGCAGTAACTTAGTCTAAAAGAGGATCGGAATAAGTTTTTTAGACCAACAAGTTTAATAAACATATATGTACAAAAATAAATATAAAAACATGGAAATACTCAGAATAACTTGTAAAGAAGAATAACAAAATATCTTCGAATATTTGCCGCATTGTGCGGACATGACAGTCAACCTCAAATTTCTCCACAAAACCAAACCCCACCAATGAAGACTGGGAGGCAGCCCTGCTTGGCTGTTACGACCAGGCGAACCAGAAGGCCCCTTGTCGACCGAGCCTGAGCCATGGCGGTCGCCACTGTGCTCCTGTAATGATAAGCTAACCTAATTATTGTGAGGAGTGGCCCCGTCTGGTACCTCAAACTTCCTCCCTGTATTTTGCTTGTAAATGAGGTTTGTCAAGCAAAGCAGCAAGAAAAAAATGCCTTCGAATGTTCTCACCACCCGCCACGTTGCTCAACTGGTGACTCGCAGATCGTGGTATCGAATTCCGGCTCCTGATGAAGCATTTCAGGGAAAACAAAATGCTCGAGGGTCGCGTATACCTATACCATGTGGTGCATCTTGAAACAAACCACATGGTAAAAATTTCCTGAGCCTTCCACTACGGCGTACCTCAACACCATATCGTAGTTTTTAGACAATAAACTCCTACTAATAAATGCACACTGAAGAGAAAAAACACTTTTCACGCATTGAAGTACAGATTGTACAGTCAAGAAAACAACTCTTACCACGATGCGTTGCTTCGTAAGTAATAAAACAAGTGAAAATAAAATGTGAGTGAAGACGACCACTTGAGAGTCCCGCACCAAACACTGTGACGTCATAACATTTGACGATGCCTGCTGTGTCTTACATTGCTTCTAAATTACTGATTGATTTATTGACTAATTAAATGAATAAATTTATAATTATTTATTAATAATTGGTTGATTTATTGATGTGTGGGGTTTAACGTAACAAAACCACCATATGATTATGAGAGATACCGTAGTGGAAGGCTCCGGAAATTTCGACCCCTGAGGTTTTTTTAACGAGCACCCAAATCTGAGCACACGGGCCTACAACACTTCCGGCGCCATCGGAAATGCAGCCGCCGCAGCCGGGATTCTATCTTGCGACCTGCGGGTCAGCAAGCGAGTACCTTCGCCACTAGACCACCACGGCGGTGTGCATTTCCAACCTGTAAGAATGAATAAAATTTCATCTGTGGGTGCGATAGACGTAACACACCAATTTTAAGAAAATTTGTCAAGCCCATGTCGTGAAAATATGAAAAATACATTTTGAAACTAGTGGCGTCACGCGTGGAGGTTTCAGTGTGAAACTTAAAAATTAACCTTCATCCTTGATTATCTCCGCTAATAATGAGCTTATCATAGTTAAAATTGTGACATAAGAGTTCTTAGGGTACTATTCATCAATCTAAACAAAGTCAACATTTCATTTTAGTGTTCCTTTATTATTACATAATATATGCACCACTTCTCCACATTTCACGTCACTTCCTAACGTTCCAATACTTTTTTACGCAAGCGACGGCAAGTGAGGTCACAAACTTGGCCCACCCTTTATAAATTATATATGAATTGCAACACTCAATAGATTCGCTTACGCATGGGTTTTAGTGCCGCCATAATGTTGTGCAGCCTTGTCGTATTTTATTGTAACAACAAAACGAACACTGATATGGCCGGCGCATACGCATAAAAACAGGTGGGCGGATGCATTTGACGCTTTATCACCCTATTAACTCGCATCGCCCTCACATAAATATCGGAAATCATGCGTATCTTTAGCAGCCCAAGGCGACAGTGCCCATATGTCTTAAGCAAAATCATCCCTATATACTACGGACGATTTCGACGGAGCAGACAGTGCATGTTACCGCGGTGCATGCGCTGAAAATCGCCAGGCAGTGCATGCTCTCTCTCGTTGTTTCGGATAGAGGTTTCGCGATGTACCAGCTCACACACATTTGTCATGGTGTATGTAAACTGGTAGAGTAACTTTCATAGAAGCCTATGGATCGGTGTCTCGTTGCCACCGCCGCCATCTACGTATAGAGAGGACAACTAACGGCAAACGGAAATTTGAAAAATGAAATGTGATATCACAACCGGAAGCGGTAGTGACGTCGGGAATACGCCCTACATTAACGGAGTGAAATTGAATTGTTTTTTTAATTGCAGACCTTTTACGTGCCGTTAATATAATGGAATTTTATTGCGCCTTGTGGGTCACTAATTGCATGTGAGAAAGAAAAGAAACAAAAAACAAACATTGAGGAAGCAAGGTTGCTTTAGTAGCGAAAGGACGTAATTACAATATTCACAAAAAACTACGCCGATGCAATTGTGACACAACTCCTCACGAGCACAATAGCATTATAGCATAGAGTAACATACAGATTTGGGTGCACGTTGAAAAACCCCAGGTGGTCGAAATTTCAGGAGCCCTCCGGTACGGCGTCTCTCATAACCATATGGTGGTTTTGGGACGTTAAACCCCACATGTAAAAGCATAGAGTAACATAAAATTTAAGAGTGGTCACTCCAGCCAAAAGCGACGGAGCTACGCAGATTCACAGCCATAACAGGGCGGCACATCACTTACTGTATTCAAGGGAATGCGCGTCTTAGATATCTACCACGGTGCCCTTTCTAGAGCAATATACATCTACGCGTTTTCTTTTCTTCAGTGAACATTTGATACTGTCGGGCAGGATCTGGAATGCGAGAGAAGTGCACACGGTGTCGACGTGACCACAACGTTGTCACGCTCCGTGTTCATGAGCATTCAAGGCAGTAAAGAGGTACGGACAGTACCAAGGAGACGCGACAAAACATGTGCGATAACGTGCCCGGCGTGCGTCGTGGTCTTCGCTTGTTTTGTCTGCCTCTCAGCTGGGCTTATGCTAGGTACTAACGCCGTCATTACTCTGTCAAGTGCGTATTTGATTCGTGATTGAAGATTTAAGGGGACAGGGTAAACAATAATATTCAACAAATAGATTTTTTTTCTTTTGGTGCAATTTAAAGTCAGCAGCCCTTTTCTGATCCAAAATCAGTCATTTGTTTGTTCTAGCGCGACTTCTTTCTGTCTGAAAATCACTTATTTGGAAAACTATGTGGCAGCCTGCTCACCCCCCTTAGGTACGCGTCACCTTAGTCTTTACGTTAGCAGCTAAAAACGCGCCGAAATGAAGAGCACTGATTTTTCGACAGGTTTAGGGGGAATGGTATTCGGTCTGGCAACAAGTCCTTCATCTGCCGACTCAATGTTTAGCCGCAGGTGAAAGTACTTCGCACACTTTTTCTTTTTTTTTTTTGCTCGTGTTATTTGCACGAGTTGCACGCGTTGTTCGCACAGTTCAAAAATAATTATGATTTAGCCATTCGAAAAAAAATATAGGCAGCTTAGAGGACATGCGAAAGGCTGTCTGGGCTACATATTTTTACATGTCATCAACAGATACCAATCCATCCCACGCCATTTGCCCGATGGACGATGGTACCTGGTGCAAATTCAACAAATCCCAGTTCAGTGGTTAACCATACGTTCACAAAGAGCACCTTACAACATCTGTTCTTTGGATTGTTAAACCAATCTATGAGCAACTTGCTAATCCCGAATTATTTGCGAAATGCCTCCATGGGAAAACTAAAAGACCTAATGAGTCTTTCAACAATGTCGTGTGGGAACGCACACCGAATAACATGTTTCTCGGACACCAAATATTGAAAATAAGCAGTCTTGACGCTGTAATCACCTTTAGTGACGGCAGTATAGCTCGTGTGAAAGTGCTGAACTCATTTGGAATTTCTTCAGGTGCCTACACAATGCAAGATTATGCGCACCTGAACTGCGTCGACAGTACTTCGCTGACAAAGCTGCGAAGCAGTCGACAAAGGAGGCCCGCCAGGCCAGACGTTTGAACTCAAAAATAAAAGTGATATTGGTGGTGAGTATATGGCTGGTGCCCATTAAAAATGTCCTTCAATTGGCGCTTATATTGTGGTACTTTTGAAATAAAGCATATTTTCCACTTTAGGTGCGATCATCTCAAAACATGCTTTTCTTGTTCTCATGTACCTTTTTCTCAACAACCAGTGTATGCAGAAACATATTTCAGAAAGTAATAAATGCGAAGCACTTAGCGAATTTCAGCGACATTAACCATATCTATCTATCTATCTATCTATCTATCTATCTATCTATCTATCTATCTATCTATCTATCTATCAGCCCTAGACATTTACCTCTCCTCGCAGTTTCAATAATGGTATCGATACCAAAATTGGTGTGACATAACATGACTGTATGATGAGCATTATAGACTAGTCATGAAAATATATTACATGTATGTCATGAATGTCACGAATTACATGCCATGACCTTGCTGCTTGTGTGGCGGTTTCGTACACATCACATATTGCAACACTGGCATGGTATGACATGACAGCATGGTGAACATAAATGACAGGCCCTAACGTGGAAATCATTACATGCGTAACATGTAAGTCATAACTACACTAATGGTGTGCTCATGGTTGTTTCCCTAGCTTCACATATGACAAATTTGTTCTAACGTGACATGAACGTATGACGAAGGTATATTACTGCTGTAAACATGATAATTATGATAAGTGTGTCATGTAAAACATCACTACGTACTACACTTATCGTGCGCTCGCGGCCTTTTCGTTAGCTTCACATACACCGAATTTTGTGTTACTTGACGTGAATTGATGAATAAGGTATATGTCTGGTGCCAACATGACAATTTGAATATGCGTGTCATGTAAAACGTGACTACATGCTACACCTATAGTGCGCACGCGGCCGTTTCGCTAGCTTCACAAATACCAAATTTTGTATTACGTGACGAGAATGCATGACGAAGGTATATGACTGGTGCAAGCATGGTAATCATGATATGCGTGTGATGTAAAACATTACATACCACGCTCATGATGTGCTCGTGGCCGTTACGCCAGCTTCACATATACCAAATATGATGTTACGTTATAGCGAACGGACCACGAAGGTAAATGACACGTCCAAACATGATAACCAAGAGATTATTGTCATGTAAAACATGACTACGTGCTACTCATAGTGCCCTCGCAGCCATTCTGCTAACTTCTCATATACCAAAATTGGTGTTACGTGACGTAAATGAATGACGAAAGTAAATGACACGTCCAAACATGATAGTCACGACATGCGTGTCATGTAAAACATGAGTACATGCTACGTTTATAGCACGCTCAAAGCCGTTGCGCTAGCTTCACATATATCAAACTTGGTATTACATAACGTGAATGGACGATGAACACAAATGCGAGGCACAAACATAATAATAATAACATGCAAGTCATGTGTGGCATAATTTATGTCCACCCCGTAACGTTGTGCTGATTTTAAAGTGGCATATATTAACCTTCCTAATTGATTATTTGCGGGGTTTAACGTCCCAAAACCACTATATGATTATGAGAGACGCCGCAGTGGACGGCTCCGGAAATTTTAACCACCTCGGGTTCTTTAACATGCACCCAAATCTGCGCACACGTGCCTACAGCATTTCCGCTTTCATCGGAAATGCAACCGCCGCAGCCGGGATTCGATCCCGCGACCCGCGGGTCAGCAGCCGAGTACCTTAGCCACTAGACAAACGCGGTGGGGCTAACCTTCCTAATTCGTGCTTCGCATGTCATTGATTCTCACTGTACGTGGCATCTGCCAATTTTAAAAGAACGTACCACCGAATATACTAAAGCATAAGTATTCTTGTGTGAGAAAATACTTTTTAACATGATGTGTATTACCAATTCACGGGTGATAATTAGGTACAAGTAAAAAAAAGCTATGAAAACTTGCGTTACAAGTTTCCACGAGAACTCTGCTTCAGTAAGAAGAGGAATGGCTTATGATCACAATGATGGTAAAATAATTACTGTAACTTATGGAGAAAAGGTGAAGAAAAGTAGAAAAGGAGCTTATCGAGAGAAAGGTAAATAAAGCTGGCCTACAATACATGGCGGGTATAGGGCTTACCAGGGTCCTTTAAAAAGTTCTGACGAGTTATGCCACTGACATTTTATCTGCACTAGTTATGGAGCTGGCGGGCTACAATATATATATATATATATATATATATATATATATATATATATATATATATATATATATAATATTTTATATATATATATATATATATATATATCTTCTGTTCCCATATAGTAATATAGAGAAAAGATGTCCGCTTGTCCAAAGCTGTTTATTAGTATATATAATACGGAGAATTCGCGTGTCGTTTTCAAGTACGAGAGGCTGCAGATCCCCTCTCACACGTGCCATATACCAACAAGCTTTTGGAGGGAGCATTTACCAGCTCCAAACTAGACGATAAGCTAAGGCTTGCTTGCGAGGGCTCAGGACGTGATCCAAGCGCAAAGAATACTGGACTACAGAGACAATGCACTACATTTCATATATATATATATATATATATATATATATATATATATATATATATACACGGAGAGAGGGAGAGCAAACTTGTCAAGGTGGACAACCGTGACTACAAAGGTAATGTATTACCACAACTCGAAAGCAAGAAAGCCTTCCATTACGCACGCAAACACACACAGCAGTAACAGTGGTGGTTTTCGACAGCTTCACTCGACATACACTTTATCTGTAGGCGGGAGCGGGAGTCAATTTTCCATATCAATTCTCGGCTCAGCCGCTACCTTTACGTCTTCCGCTTTACGTCGCACCCGTGCTTAAGGTGTGCATACACTGTTTTGATTAGCATTGCGCAATGACTTGGCTAGCAGAACGAGCTCATGCAAGCATTTCACGCTAAAATAAAACTCGTTAATGGTCAATGTCAGAGATAACTATTATTTTTTGTGAAACATGACCACCAAAAAGCCCGGAACGCAGTGATTAGGTCGTATACCTACGACCTTCCGTGGCGCGAAAACACAGTGGTTTAGTACTCCTTCTTTATACCTCGTCGTCCCATGCCTTACAAAAGGTCTGACAAATCAAAAAGCACCATTGCCTGATTTTTTGCCTGAATACTATCAAAAAACAAACAAATGAACAAATAAATAAATCCTGAGGTTTTATATCCCAGAACCACGGTATCATTAAAAAGCACCCAGGAAGGGAAGATCCCGGATTTTCACCCCCTGGGTTTCTTTACCTCGCACCCTATAATTTAAGCACGTGGGTGTTCGCCCCGATCGCTATGCGACTGTCGCGACCAGAAAGCAAACCGACCCCTCGGGCTTAGCAGTGCGACGCCTCAGCCGTAATTTTACAATGCGTATGCCTGAAGACCACTTTCAGTAGTGTTGTATTATATACTGCAACGGATGCGTTGAAACGCTTATATTTTCAATATATCAATGATCGGCTGAGAAGTAAAACATCGGGAAAGGTGAGTATAAAAAAGTAATATTACAAATGTGGATGAATGCAAAAGGAGAACTGAGAAAACCAATATAAATGAAAAAAGACGGTGTCACTGTTTTTATCAAGTCTTCATCTTCTTTGCTTTCTTCACAAGATATCTAAAAGGGGCAACATTTTCGAGATATAGGTCATGGTCAACCATACAGTGGTTTTGACATAATGTCTCTGTCCAAATATACAAGGGAGGGGGGGGGTCAGACAGCTTCCCCTTTCTCCCAAAATATTTTTATTATGTATGTGTGTGTATATATATATATATATATATATATATATATATATATATATGAGCGCACATAAAAAAACACACACAGAAGCATACACAAAGAGGAATCGGACACCTCGCCCAACGCCTAAAAAGAATTTCGCACACCTGGGCGTGTAGTTATAGGTACAAAAGACCACAAGATACGACAGAAAATTGAGACAAACGCAGAAAAAAGGAGATCAGCGCAAATTTTATAGTCTCGATAACTAAAAAAGTGCATCAACGTCACAAAAAGGCTTCTCGCTCAGAACAATTGTTTTTGTATACAACATAAATCTTAACGCTTGCACTATACCACGGCCGGGGTCCATTACCTCCCTTATGCTGCTCACATGTGGCAATTTTATTAGAGCACACACACACACAAGGCTGTTTACATTGTCATTAATATAAAATGAGCATATAGTTGTCAAGCTTAGCACTTATGTATGATTTTCTGTTCACTTTAGATTTGTGCCGAAATAGGCTCAATATCCTACACGAAACCAGACTCCCGATTTCTGTTTTTTTTTTTTCAAAGCGATCCGTGTCACTTATATACAGATCCCAGCAACAGCCCATGCTTGGTGTTAAGAGAATAGCGCTTCTGTTAGCTGCAAGCTTGACGACGAAAAAAAAAAACTTGAAGCAAACAATACATCGACTGGTGCAGTCACGTATTCGGCACGAATTTTAGCATTGTATAGGCGGCGTCGGAAATTGCGTTTCCGTACTTAGAATCTTTATTGGACCGTGGTTCCAAGGATGCGCTACAAGCTAGCTGAAGGTGTCGGTAAAGAAGCTCACAGTGAGCGGCTAAGATTGTTGTCAGTGGAGAATATGTTCCTTGTCACCGGTGTGACATTTCGTAATAAAATCTGGCTTTCGGGCGACAAATCCCGGCGCCGCGTCCGCTCCTCTCGAGCGCCGACAAAAGGCTGTCACCCGCAAAAATCTGCCGCTTGTGGCCCGAATCCGCTCCGTAGGTGCGCGGTCCCGATAAGCTATCAGGGCAAGTACTGTAGTCCGTAGTCCTCTGTGCACAATGAATCTTGGTCGTGGAGATTTACGATGCAGTAATTACTGGTCCAAGAACTGATTAATTAAGGCTGGTCCGCAATCCTATCTCCGGGAGACGGGCAGATCTCCACTTGAACAGGTCGGCGGGACGTGGCGGCCGAGGGGCAAGCACAAAACAATGGCTCTAATGAGCCTTGTCCGAGTTCTAATTCGAGAACGATATAGCGACGAATGACCCATGTCGCCGTCCCGCTAGGAAAGTTCATTTTCGGTGGCTGGTTGTCGCCGAAATAAAGAAGCACCGGTAATAATCCGGCGCATATGGCACGCGCATAATCGCTAATGAAGCGTCTCGCCGCACCTCGCTCCTTCGCGGCGACCCGGTGGCCACTCCCGCGTCCTTCGTCCGCGTCTTGCATATTTATTTATTTATTTATTTATGGAATACTGTAGATAAAAAGTCCAAGCAGGGTGAGCATACATGAAACACGCTAAATAACAGAATGAAACAAGGTTCCAAAGTGGTTTTTACACAGTTTCTTTCGCATATAAGACAGAGGGGTTATGACTTTCAAAAAAAGTAACAATGTTGCGCTTCAAAAACTTTCGGAAGCATGCCGCGTATGACTGCCCCGCAACCGCCACGATTCACGCTACAGTTTGCGCCGTGTCTAGTATCTGAAAGCTCTCTTCTCGTAATCATCACCCGGGAAGAAAAACAAAAGTGAGCAGCGCACAGATCCCAATTCATAGAACGGGGCAAAAAACTAATGAACAGATAGCAGTAGTCGCACACAGCGGTTTTTGTGCTTTTGTGCGTAATACACATACTTTCTCTATGCCTAATGGTTAAAATCGACGAACATAGTTTTGAGGCAAACATCAAAAATTGTTTTAATATATATATATATATATATATATATATATATATATATATATATATATATATATCAGCTATCCAGATTTAAAAAAAACATGCCCTATGGTAACAGTCTATTTTTGTGTATTAGTGGCCGCTATGCGTACAGTTTGTATTTTTCATTACTAAGCGCAAATTAATTACCTTCAACTAACCAAAGTTTATAGATTATGCCAATTATTAAGTTTATGATGTACCTCGCCTCAAATAAACCAAACAGGAAGCATTTGTTTTTGCTGAGATCTGCCTGGTTGTTTTTTCTGACAACAAACAAGAGCGTGCAAGATACGCCAAGACTGAAATTTCGCGCGCTGCCACTCAAGCATTTCCAAGAGAGAGTGCGTGCGTGCGTGCGTGCGTGCGTGTATGTATGTATGTATGTATGTATGTATGTATGTATGTATGTATGTATGTATGTATGTATGTATGTATGTATGTATGTATGTATGTATGTATGTATGTATGTATGTATGTATGTATGTGTTGCATGTATGTGCGTGTGTGCATGGGCGAGTGTGCGCGTGTGCGCATTCGTGTGTGGGGGAGCGTGTAGAAGTAAAGGTCATATAGGCAATAAGGTAACGTGCCCGAATGGCCAAAACCACCCACTTTTCTGCTTAGCGCGCCGGGTCTACTGATGGTTGCATTCCCCGCACCACGGACGGAGACACACGCGCTTGGAGCTATGCATTTCGAAATCGATCGCCGTGGTATAAAAAAAATCTCGGAAACTCAAGCGCGAGCAAAGCGGCTCCCACGCCACTGGCGAGACGATCATCCTATTAACGAAAACCACCTCGTATGCCTTTGTGCCCAAACATTGGTAGGGCTTTTCGTTTCATAACACGGGAATTAGTAAAGACCCATCTCGCAGACGGGTCCTTGAGTGATCCGCCCGGATGGCCAACAATCATCTCTCCTTTCGCAGACGTTTTCCTTTTATTTATTTTTTTTCGTAGAAAAAACAGTCAAAACGAACTTGCACGGTTTGTTCAGAACAAAGCAATCTGAGCAGCTGCGCACTTGAGAACATGCAGAGATGATGCAGATGTTGGGATTGGTTGCATCGCACCAGCGGAGTCCTGCAGGTTGATCACCGAGGCGGAAGCGCGGGCTCGGCTTCCCGCTTTCCCGTCGCTTGACAAGGAGCGCTGCAAGCAGGCGTGCTCCACTTTGATGTCAAACCCTCTCAGCAAAAGTAGGCTTTGAGTTATTTATTCTCAAGTCGTCATTGCTCCGAGAGGGAAGGCACAGTGCTTTGTAGCTCAGAAAAATGCGCTCTCGTTTTCAAGTCATTACGGGGAAGACGAAATAATACAAGGAAACAAGCTCAGTTTTCGTTAGGAGCCCTCTTGTGTATGCAAAATCCACCTTGATTTGCAACCGTGCTGTTTACGCTCGGTGCGCTTTCCGGTGGGAGTAATACGTGTTCGCGTGGGCGTATCGTTTCGTTTTTGTTCAAAACACAAGCTTCTGAGAGTGATGCGCGAATACAAGGCTGTCATGGCCTTCTATGCTAGATGGCTCACTCGTTGACCGGAGCCAGCTGTTTTGCAAACAGAATTCAAGAAAGTAATACGAAGAGATAGGTCTGCTTCTGGCTCTCTCTCCCTGCACTGCCTACGCTCGCCCTAAGTCCTCCAAAGCTCGTGTATTCGGGGGCCTACGAAGGAATGCAACTGCTCAATTTTTATTGTAAAAAAAACCTAGTATTTATGTTTCCATCTCTATATTCGGTCAAAGGTTTTATGAATGTGCAGCAAATCATCTGAAACCCGGCTGGAAAATGAACGTAGGTTTATTGACACACAGTCTTAATAATTACGACTTATAACCCGGGATGAGAGCCACCTCTGTTTGCGTTGGCAATAAGCGATAAAACACATATCTGACGTACGTGCATAACAATCTTTTCTTCTATGATTAGTTGTAAAAACACAAAGCCTTGATGGTCTAGTCATTATTGTCATAACGTAGCACAGGCCATTGAACGCACGTTGACCTTCAAGGCGCTACAAATCTTGGTTGACTTCCTGTGGGCTTGCGTTTTCTGCCTCCTGGCTCGTCAGTTGCTGTTATGGGCGTCTCTCCAAGAAAAAAAGCTCAGCGGGGAAGCTCACCTCGGTAATTACAAAAAAAAATCTATGGACCATCTCCTCGAAGGTAACCCTGATGACAGTGGCGTACCAACTGTTTCTCGAATGGGGGGGGGGGGGGGCAAACATACTTCACTCCTTCGGCGGGATATATATATTAAGAGAGACTTTGATATGAATTTGCATTCACAGAGGTGACACTACTCACTTTTTGTTAGATAACATGAAATTCATTCACACTTTAACAGGCTGAGAAATGGCACCATTAGCCCGATTTCCCCGTCCAAAACAATTAGTCACTTGTCGGCTCGCAACAGTTTTGACAGAGCTGCGGTGGCGATATAACCATTTTGAAGAAAATTATTTTCCTGAAACAGCAAATGCCTTGACAGGTCTTTAAAATGTTTGCTCATTTCTATCCGTAATTTCATCAACAAGTCACAGCATAATGAAAGCATGAACAAGTGGTGTAATAAGATAGGGCCCCTGTTCAGCGCTTGCCTGCTCTGCGATACTAAAGCACAAGACGCGAAGAAGTCGCATAGGCGACTCGCACCGCAAAGAGCTCACAAGAAAAATCCTCACTGAGAAAACGTCAGCAAAATTTCACTATGTTGTTACATTTCCTCGTAACTTACATTTCCATTCTCCTGTGAGAACATAATTGGGTGATTACTGTTGGGACAGTAAACTTCACCTTACTTGTTGGTTTCCCCAGCGTGTAACAAGAGTTACCACTATCAAAAGGAGGAGGAGGTCAGCCCCCCCTCCCATTTATCTCAGTGAGGGGGCTCGCGCCTTCCTTGCCCTCCCGGCTGATACGCCTATGCCTGATGAGATGCGAAGCAGCAGTGGTGCGCACGGCGTTCACCCAATTCAAACGGGCGTTGACGCGGGTGCTCGAACAGTTTGAATCGAAACTTCGCGTAGCGTTTACTGGAGTAAACGTTTGTTTGAAACGCAAAGGCATGGGAGGCGGGACGCGTTGAAGGCGCTGGCACTCGGCGTTTATGGCTCGCGTCTCGTCAGTATCGCTGGTCTTCCACTGCCGAGGCTTGCGTTTGACTTCCCTGGTACCGCCTCCTCAGGGTCGACAGCCGGGAAAGGTACCCTCGTAACGCCGGCCACAGCCAGGAAAGATACACGCACACTAGCGGGAAGCATGCCACGAGGGCGTCGCGCCCATCGGCACAATTGCGCGGCAAGCAGCGCCATGCTGTTCACATTGTAGGTGCCACGACATTCTCGAGGCATCCGCAGTGAGCGCACCCGCAGGCTCGCGGCTTCTTCTCGCCGACAGATGGAGTGAGGTGGTCCGGGTGAGATGATGCCCACGTGAGGAATGGGCTCGAAGATTGCGAGCAGTAGAAAGAAAGAAGTGATCGAACGTTGCAAGTGGTAGAGAGGGTGACGCAAGAGATATGACACGCGGCTAGCGGTGACAGGCTAGGAAGAGGGTGACGCCAACGCACGCGCACTGCGAGCGAACGCGTGACCTACTTGGCACCACCGCAACACCTGCGGCCAGGGGAGCGCGGAGCGGACGGAGGGACAACGTAACAAAGGCTAGTCAAAAAACTGATTCACATCTAAAAAACGCTCTTATGTAATCATGAAAAGTGGTTGCATAAAAGCACCATGTGTCCGTCCAATAAACTCAGTTTAAAGCTTGCGAGTGTGTTCGTGTATATAGTTGTTCGTCTCCAAAGTCTTCGTCTTTTAAGCGGTGTGCAATAACGTAACAATGAAGAGGTCTTTTGTGAATTACCTCCTAGCCTGCTTTGCCATGCAGTCACGTGCCCGTCCTCTCTTGTCTCGCATGTGTATTGCATGTGATAAACTTATTTCACTTCGTTTTCTGCGTTTGCGACCGCGCTAGCGACGATGTCATTGTGTAGACGAAAAGCGCAAAATCCTGACCGGCTTAATGCTTGGTGCCCCGCCATGGTGGTTAGCGGAGAAGGTACTCGGCTGCTGACCCGGAGGTCGCGGGATTGAATCCCGGCTGCAGCGGCTGCATTTTCGACGGAGACGAAAATGATGTAGGCCCATGTGCTCAGATTTGGGTGCACGTTACAGAACCCCAGGTGGTCGAAATTTCCGGAGCCTTCCACTACAGCATCTCTCATAATCATATATGGTGCTTCAGCCCTTCAAGAAACCCTTCTGCATATATGGTGGTTTTAGGACGTTAAGCCGACATATCAATCAATCAGAACTTAATGCTTGGTACGAAAGTTTCGTGTGTTTTTAATAGGAAATAAGTGGCGAGGAGGATATAGCCCTTGTAGGAACGGTAGTGAAGGCCATAAAGAAATCACTGTCTCGTCTTTGAACTCTAGCGTGGTTTACGGGCACTTTAATGGAACACAACAGAGAAAGAATGAATTGCTTTAGATTGATAAACTGCACTCTGAGAGCTCTAATTTCATTAGTTTCACTGTTGTAGGTTTATTATTAGCGGAGAAAATCAAGAATGAAGTTTCATTTTTAAATTTCGCGTCGTAATTGTCGCGTGTGACGTAAGAAATTCTATAATCTATTTTTCGTATTTTCGCGGTATTGGTTCGATGAAAAGTTTTGAAACTTCGTCTACTAAATCTATGGCACCCATGGATGACAATTTAGTTCAATTTTTAGCGACTACAATGTACAGCCGTGGCCACGTCTGTGTAGAGCATGCAAATAGCCGGTTTTCGCTCTCTGGAGTGAAACCTTGGGGCAGTATTAAGCTCTGACGTGGTCATCCTGACAACTAGACCGTGCATGCTCCTGACAAACCACTTCACAGCCCGAAACTGCCTAGAGGTTTCGGCCCGCAGAGAAAAAATCCGGCTGCTCGAGTGCTATACACAAACGTGGCCGCGGCTAAACGTAGCACCCAGTAGATGCCATCAAAGTTTATCACTTCACAGTGTCTAGTGCGGGGATCTCAAAGTGGCGTCTTCTCCCCTGCAGATTCTTCTCGCGCGTTTCCTCGCTTACCAAGTGTCGTGTCGCGGTAAGAGGTGTTATTTGGGATTGTGAAATTGTACATTACTAGTACGCGAAAAATCGTTTCAGTCTTTAGGGTCCCTTTCATTCTTAACATTGCATTTTGCCAACGTGACGACACAGCATCCAGTCTTTCTGCGCGTTCTGTCAGGTTACGCCGAGAAATCAGGATACCATCAAGATAATCTATAACGCCAGCAATGCCTGCCAACAACGCGTCGATGACGCGTTGAAATACCCATGGCGTGACTAAAATTTCAAACGGCAGGCGCCTGACCTTGCGCATCTTTTATAGCATCAATGCCTCCATTATTTCTTTCAATGCCAGTCAGGGTGCATTTCACCGTGATGCCAGTGCAAACACATGCTTCTCAACAGGAGCCATCGGTCAGCTTTAGTTCAGAGAGTTGTCGTGGTGAGACGCTACATGATGGGTATCGCTGATGGTGTCACACGTGCTTCCGAGCACTTTCCCACGGATATGCGACAGACGTGTTTCCCTCTCCAATATCATAAGTTTATCAGATTTGTTCCTTCACTCTGAAAACTAACCTCCGTATTCACAAACGCTTCTCGACTCAAGTTTCGTCTTTCACTTGACTGAAGTGAGCACTGTGCCGCTGCTAGACTGAAATTGACGCTACGCTTCTCAAGAATCGCAGGACATTATTGCGGATATGCTGTGACGTGCTCTGCCAAAAGATGGCGCTCCCATCGACTTTTTCAAGTCGTGGTGAAGCGTTGAGAGAAGGGACGTTCTAGAATATGGCGGTAAGAGAGTCTGTCAAGCACTGTCTTAGGAAGAGTACTTTCTTGTTCCATACTTCACTCCCTTTTCGAGAGTAAAGCAGCTCTTGTTGAGACAGAGATGATTCCCACAGAACTGGTCAAAGCAATCCCCCTCAAGAGAGTAACGTAACGCTATCCGAAGCAGAGTAGCATAGCCAAACCAAAGAGAGTAGTGGTACACCTCACGAAAAAAAAATGGCAGAGCATGAGCCAAAAATCGCCTTTTCAACTGTTTTCGACGGATCTCCGCAAGCGTGGATCGTAAGGTGGGCTAAATACGAGCATACGACAAGAAAAAAATTAAAATGCGAAAATAAAAGCCTGGACCGCATGGGACTCATACCTTCGACCTCTGGATGCACTCCATTGATTGATTTGTGGGGTTTAACGTCCCAAAACCACCATTTGATTATGAGAGACGCCGTAGTGGAGGGCTCCGGAAATTTTGACCACCTGGGGTTCTTTAACGTGCACCCAAATCTGAGTACACGGGTCTGGTTGCACTCCAGATGGTGAGCCCAACATGCTAATTACTACACCACACTGAAAAATGGTAAATGGGTGTTTATTTCTTTATGCCTCTAGTATAGAGGTCGTATTTATAGGCACTAAAACCGTGTTGCAGGCGCCAAAAATAGGCGGGCAAAACACTGTTTTAGGCCCACAAAATCGTGAATTTAGGCACAATAAACTGACAAAATTGAAATTTCCAAAAATACGTGTGGGATTTATGTCTAGACCGAAAAGCAAGCAGAAATATTTTAGTTTATGATGATGCGAACGCACCATAACCATGCATTTTCCCCCCGCATGGTTTGCGAAATACTGTCTCCGCTGTTCTATAGCCCAGCATGGTCAGTTAAGTGCCCATCATCAATATAAAAAAAAACACACTCCTCCGTCTCTTTCTTTTCGACATGGCTGAGAACGGCAACACAGGGGCAAATAGCTGGAGTGCTAATAGGACATCAGCATCTTTTTTCCCTCGTATTTACTTGGACTAACTGCACAAGGTCAATTTCTTTTCAGTCTGTGAATACCTTAAAGGGCCCTTCACAGGATTAGAGAATTTCGAGCAGGCAAGAAAAATGCATGCCCCGCCTCGGTGGTCTAGTGGCTAAGGTACTCGGCTGCTGACCCGCAGGTCGCGGGATCGAATCCCGGCTGCGGCGGCTGCATTTCCTGTGGAGGCTGAAATGTTGTAGGCCCGTGTGCTCAAACTGGGGTGCACGTTAAAGAACCCCAGCTGGTCAAAATTTCCGGAGCCCTACACTACGACGTCTCTCATAATCATATAGTGGCTTTGGGACGTTAAACTCCACATATCAATACATCAATCAAAGAGATGAAAGGTCAGACTGAACGCCCCTTGACCCTCGTCTGACGGGCACGTGCCCCAACATGGCGGAGGTAACGTATACAACAAGGAATGGCCCTGCGTACGTCAAAGTAGTCCGTGACACTGCGAGAATTTTTCGCGGCGACGTGTGTAATTTGTGCAATCTGTTGGCTGAATAGAAGTGTGAAGGTTGACAGAAATATTAGAACATACAAACGGAATCTATGTGCGTTCTGTTAATTTTTTAAGTTCGTATTGAGCGAAGTGCGAGACTAAGCTGCTTCCGTTTCATTCACGTTGACTTTGCCTCATCGTTCCAGTACCAGCATTCATAATGCTTGTCGTGTTTTTGGTACATCATCCCTTAGAGACGTTTCAGTGGTGCTACGCTGTGTATCGTGGTAAGGATACATGATTCATGCCAGTCTCTCGTAACGTGCGCACATAGAGGGATCATCATCATTATCATCATCATCAGCCTGACTACGTCCACTGCAGGACAAAGGCCTCTCCCATGTTCCGCCAGTTAACCTGGTCCTGTGCTTGCATAGAGGGATACATAGAGGGATACATAAAGCTGAATCAGGCAGTAAAATACTGAAAACGTCGAAACTACACAACTCCGCTTGTGTGGACGACCTGGCATGCGCATAACACGTGAATGTGACATGGCGACAGAACGTCGATCCAACACGTTTTTTAAAGTAGAAAAAAAAGAAGATTAGTGCAACCACTTATGTGAACGTGATTTGCACCGACTCACCAAGTGGTTAGTCCTTTCGCTTCTGAAGTGTACACTAAACAATTTTGTTTTTTTTCACCTTCTTGGGCATAACTTCGGTCATTCATGTTCACGTTCTTGTTCACGTTCTACGACTAAAACCACAATAATTCACTGTAGCCGAACCATAAGTTATACGCTTACGGCACCATCACCTGTGTCTGATGGTCGTAGCGAAAAACATGAACACTACTCTAAAAGGAGAATGGCATAGCCGTTTGCGCTCAGCTCCGATCGTGACCGATTGAATGAGATAGTCTTGCTTATTTTAATACACGAATTCGAAGCTAAAAACGTGGATATTAAGAGTTGCAAGTGCCTTCCATTGCACTGAAATTAACTAGCGAGTGCTGGAAACGCTGTTATTTTTGTTAATCAACACCTCAACAAACAAATGCAGTACGTTTTACTGCATATATGTGTGGTTATTAAGTAGGGCTAATCACTCGCGGTGTGCCAACGCATCTAAAAGCAATCAAGAGCTGGAGTATAACCGCGTTTTCCTCTCTCAATCCTGGAGAGTATATGAGCATTCCACACTCGGAGGTAGAGTAGAAAGCTGTTTCACTTTCTCATTTCATTCAGAGTGAAAATAAATTTCACCCTTTCTGACGTTTTGCGAGAGTAGAACGCTCTGAAAAGTAACTCGACCTTTCTAGTCCTGTGATGCTCTCCGCAGGTTTTAGAGTGTTCGTGCTCCTTCTTTACAGCTCAAAACAACGCCGGTGCCGCATCATAGTGCAGCGCATGCAGTAGGATTGAGGCGATGCCTCCTCATTGGCTGCCCGCATAGGGTCACAAACGGCGACACCCTATCTCAAAATGTTTCATCGAAACATTTCAGCATTTTCATCGTTTCTTGATGGCTGAAATATGATCAGTTATTTTTTTATGGGTACTGTCTGTTTTCATCTTCGTTGCCTGATGCTTTGTTTCATTTGCATCTATAGTAAATGCTTTGCTGGGTCATTAAACATGAATTTATTATCTTTAGTGAATGAGCGTGTTTTATATTATTATTATTATTATTATTATTATTATTATTATTATTATTATTATTATTATTATTATTATTATTGCAATTCTCTACACAAATCTGATAATGTACTTTCGTTCATCCATTGTATCCCACCCTACTGAAACTCATAGAAAGAAGTTGCAGTACCAATAAATAAAGTAAATAAAAGCACCATATCTTTTACAGAGCCAGCGTCACCGCCAGTATTGTGAACACTAGGAATGCAAGAAGCATCTCCACGCATCTGTACACAACTGAACAAGAAACAACTATACATGATTTCCATCGTGAGGCACTGCATGAGGTATCTTCTCCTCCATGACCACAAAGCACACGCGAGGCTATAGGCGATGAGCGAGAGCAGGAAATGGCTAGAAGAGACGGTGTTTGACAGCTGGATAGGGCGCATCTGGCTGGCGTTGATAAAGTAGAGGATGCGTTGACCAGGCTTACGATGAGCCCGTACTCTGCTTCGCCGCAAAAATTCCGCAGAAGTGTTCTTCTCCGCTAGTCAGTTGTCATGTTGTACGCGACGCAAAACATTTCTAACCACTCGACCTCTTCATCCCAAGACGCATCCGTACCGAGACGATATTCACCGATCTTGCCAACAGCAATGCCACCATCTTCAATGGAGGCGTCGCCGGTACAGTCCGCCTCGTCGCCAATGTAGTACATCAGTTGAACGCCCAGTGGGAAAATGACCGTAGGTTTATTGACGCACACTGCTTTTATGGTATGATTGATAACTCGTGCTAAAAACCACCACTGCTTGATAAGGAGCGATAAAATGTATATCTGAAGTCAATATTAACGGATAGAAATAGGCGTTGTCAACATGAACTATCTTGACAGAAAAAGAGGCCACTTCCTTCACATTTAAACGATAAAGTATGGGAAGGAGAGCATTGATTTCATTGACTGATATGTGGGGTTTAACGTCCTTAAATCATATGAATATGAGAGATGCCATAGTGGCGGGCTCCCGATATTCTGACCACCTGGGGTTCTTTAACGTGCACCCAAATCTGAGCAGACTGGCCTACAGCATTCTCGGTTCCATCGAATATTAAGGGAGAGCAAAGGGGCTGTTTAGTTTTGTATAAGCTTAGAAAAAAATCGTAATTGTACCCACGCTGAGCAAATATTTGCGTTATGTAAAGTTATGTATCTTTATCTTCTAATCTAATTTCTACTGAAAAAAATGAATCTATAACCACATAATCTTTAAAGCAGAAAATCTTAGTGCAAGATCGACGATTGGCTCAGCTTCTAACAATTAAAATAAACTGCACGCAGGTATAAAATTAGCCTGATAAAAGAATATAATGACTATAGCTAAGCTCAACTGTATTACTAGAACAAAATTAAGAATTTATTTTTGGTGTAACATTTATATTTATGCGCACTCGAAATTAGGCATAAAAGTAGAAACAAAGTCGGGCGTGCAGTACACGCTCGTGGAACATCAAAAGTGAAATCAACCTGCCCGGCACATCATGGTGTACCGGCCAGGCCGATTTCTGCTCCGCTTTGCACTCAACATCTAAGTATACACTGCTGGAATGAACCACGCGAGAATACAATTGAAAATTTAGCTACTTCAATAACCTAATTATATTCCATGCCCCGGTCAATAGTAGCTCAGTTATTTCGGCTTCCAACCACTGATACATCCAAAATAGGGAAGCAATGCGTCTTAATAACTGTAAATCTTCAAATGCCTTCGAGCTCGCGGCTGCTATCTAAAGACCGCATTTAGAAAAAAAAAGATCTGTTGCACTTTTTTTTATTGAAGAAGTGCCTCGAAAGGCCAGACGTACAAAATATTACAAATGACTTTTTGCACTTACCCGCAGATAGGCCAGTGAAATCACGTTACAGCTGCACTGAACTATGTCAACGTTTGGTGCTGTAGCCGTAGTACAAACAGTTGGACGTACAAACCAGCAACACTACGTAGCACGTACACCCTGTTCAAAGTGCCCACGCTGGCTAACCTCACAGCTATTATTTGCACCAGCCCCACTGCTGTGGTCTAGTGGCTAAGGTATATACTTCGGTGCTGCTGGCCCGCAGGTCACGAGACCGAATTCTGGCAGTGGTGGCTGAATTTTCAATAGAGGTGGAAATGCTGTAGGCCCGTGTGCTCAGATCTTGGTGCACGTTCAGGAACCCCAGGTGGTCAAAATTTCCGGAGTCCTCCACTACGGCATCTCTCATATGGTGGTTTTGGGCCGTTAGACCCAACATATCAATCAATATTCTTTGCGTCGTTCGCCGCGGTGGTACAAGGGTACGGTGCGCGGCTGATGACCTTAAGGCCGTGGTTTCGATCACGTCCGTGGCGGTCGCGTTTCGATGAAGGCGAAACGCTAGCAGTCTATATGCACTGAGTGATGTCAGAGCACCTTGTGGAACGTCCAATGGTGAAAATCTCCGTAGCCTTCCACTACCACGAGCCTCATAATGATATCCTAGTTTCGGCACGCAAAAAACCCAGATATTAGTGTTTTTCACGTGTTCGCACTCTCTGGGAGATCCGTCAGGTACAACTACTCGGTGACATACTGGCGCCACACCAAGAAAAAGTGCTCTTTCGCTTAGTCTGGCGCCATTACAATCGCTCAGGTATAAAGGTAAAGGTGTACTCGAGCGATTGAAATGTGATATCATTATAAGTCCATGCCTGCCCACGCCGTTGATCCGTTTGTTGTCCTGCCTGCATGAACAACCAGTTATGTGAAAACACATTAAAAACGCTGTGGCGAAACAGATAGCGTATTAGTGATCTGCAATTGATTACACGGGCTACGAGATGGGCCTAGTTTATTGTTACATTGTCTGCGGGATGGGCGCGCCTTCGCACTGAGAGACACACGAGGACACGTTTGTGGATAAATCAGTGAAGCATAAACCAAAGACGGTTCATATCGGTTGCGAAAGTTGGGACAAAAGGCGGTGAAATACTGATTGCCCCAGACGTCAACGTGCCACACGAGCTTGAAGTGCGGCCTTCGTAGCATAAACTTATGAAGTCCGGAAAGGCCCCCCTCAGATGACCGAAGTGTGGCAGCCGATCGCCTCCGCGACTTATGTCATATAGTACCGCTCATGCGCTCGGCATTGTTCTCCGACGGCGGAGTCACCAACTGTTCAGATCATGCAATCAGTCGGGAGGGCCCGACAATTGGTGCAGGTAGCGGTATTTCCTCATCATCCACCTTTGAGCAGGAAATACTGCGGACTTTAAAGTTAATATTAATATCTGGGTTTTGTGTCCCAAAACCACCCTATGATTATGAGGGACATCGTAGCGGAGAGCTCCGGAAATTTCGACTACCTGGTGTTCTTTACCGCGCTGACATCGTTCAGTACACGGGCCGTTGTACCGTTTCGCCTCCATTGAAACGCGACCGCCGCCACCAGGATCGAACCTGAGAGCTTTCAGTCAGTAGCGCATCCCCGTAGCCACTGTTCCACCAAGGCGAACGGACTTCTGAAATTGTAACAGGCTACAGGTGAGGTGGAAATTAATAACAAAAGAACCAAAACAGAATGAAATTTTTCTCAAACATTTATCATTTTACACAAGGTCCACAAACACTTTGCGCCATATCCGGCGTTTGGCTAGATAGTTCCCAGCCTCATTCGGGTGGCCCATCACCAGGAATGAAGAGTGAAGACGGGGCGCGAGGTAGTCTGCCAATGTCGGCTTGTGTTTATGTTCGGCGCATTGTCGGGTCATCAAGGCATCGCTTTTATGCCATAGGTAGTTTATTTTTTGCGTATGTGCTGTGTTCTGGCGCGACACTTCAGAGAAGCTAAGCTCGCTCACAAACGCAGTAGGTAATCGTTCATGTGACAAAAAAAAGATATCTTTTCTATCCGCATTTAATGCATCCAGCGCAGTGTTTGAAACCATGCGTAACCTAGAGTACGTCAACACTTGGCATACATTTTGTCGTTTTCCCCTTTGCTTCTTTTAAAGTGCAGGTAGTATACCCATACATCACTTGTTCAGGCCTGCCTTACCACCTTCATCTGGTGATATGAAGTAATAAAACAGTTTTTGTTCATTCAATCCATCGCTCAAATACCTAACTTGGTATGCGCAAATGCAAATGAGCAGTTTCTTGAGTGTGTTGCTCGAAAACTGCGCCTACTGTTCATTCAATCTGCGACATTTCTTCGGCACTTCTGATCAACGTTTCTATAACTAGGTAAGTTGCAAAACTGAGCGATGTTGCGTGGCGCCGCTGCTGCCTGCGACAAATGTGGCGCTGCTGTCGCATCCAGATTCACTCACTGCATGCTCGCTCATGTCACTCCCGTAACCTCCGTTGGCTCTGCATGTTGCAGTGCGTCTTTATCCGTGGAGGCTTCCTTCTGCGTGAACAGTTTCATGTTTCAGCGCGCCCTGTTCTGCTTTGTATGTGTTGCGTGTTTTCATTATGCCCAGATGTTGCGTTCTCAGCTGTAGAGTAGCTACAGGAAATGAGACACACCACAACATTTCTTTTGTACCCACGTGTACCTGAGAAGCGAGAGGTATGGGACCACGCTATTCTTCGTGCGGATAAGAAACTTCCCAGCACCTCACGTGTGTGTGATATGCACTTTCATGAGAAGGACATCCTGAAGACTTTCACTCACGACATATGGTAAGAAGGTACAAATCGAAAGAGGAAAGTGGGACCTCGTCGAAGGATGCGTTCCACGAATATTCCCGAATTTGCCCGCTTACTTTTGTTGCGGGGCCCGCGACGAAGAAGCGAAAGCTGCGCGATAGGAGTGGGGTCTTTTCCAGAATATCATCGGCGAAAAAGAATAGACTATCTCCGAGCACTGAGCTCGAAGACAGTGAAATAAGTCCCGACATGCCGTCAACTAGTGGAGTCATTTCGCTTAAAGACATAGAAAACGTTTTTTTGCATGCTGGCGGAAAGTTGTTGAGGATGGCGAGACAAGATGTCTTGTGGTGTTTCTAGGGCTCAAAGAAAAAAAAAGCGCTATTTGTGCAGAAATGCGTTTTCGTCACAGAATACATGACAGTCACCATTAGCAGCCGTCACAATCGCTTAGCCAAGTCGCCTGGCAATGCAGATACCATCACCCTATGAGCCGAACTTCTGGAACACAAAGAAAAGCTGCAAGTGTCTTCATGTTGTCCCAATGCGTCAACAGGCAGACTCGTGAGTAATGACTACGAAGTGCTCACCGATACCCCAAAGTGTGGTCTCTGCTCGAAGCTTTGGCTGCATCTGTGTTAAAAGGTTTAATTAGAGGAACTCCATAAGAAGCAGAGGGAAGACATACTCAAGAAAATGGCCGCACGCGTAGCTTTTCGACGGTCTAAGTTGCTAAAGAATGTGACTGACAATAAAAAAAAAAGCTGACTACATAACCTGACAAAATCCGCGAGATTGCGCCACATAGTTGTAATTTGTTTTCAAGCCCGAAAAACACGGCCAGAAAAAAGGATGCCAGACATTGTAATTGGGTTTTTCGCGTCTAAAAATCTATTGCGAACGTACACTAACTAGCAACTAACCGACAACTCGTATTCCATGCTACATATATATCAAGCATTGTTTATTGTGGGCAGTTCAGAAAGCCATAATTATACTGTATTTGCCTTACACCGCTTAATATTACGCAGTATTAAGTTTCTGGGGCAGCACAACGAATCTCGATAATATACTGTTGGCAAAGCTCTTGCAGAACGGCCGCCACGGCGTCTTGCCACGACGACTACGCGTTTTCGTCTGCTAGCGGAAGCTTGTTGCGCCGCCAGCGCCACCAAACCGGAAGCTGTCCCGGCGCTGTGTGACGAGTAGTCTGACGCGGGGAGTTTTGCAACTTACCTAGTCTTGAAACGTTGCTTCTGATGTCATGCTAACCGGAAAATCTGGCGCATTTCAGTCTTATGCCTTTCATTTCAGATTTTCTTTATTATTTTCCTCGCGCAATTAAAATGCGGTACAGTTTGCCCGGCGGATGATGGGCCTGCGCTATAGATTCATATTTTCAACAGTGAACCAAAATTTTTGTATCAATATTTCCTTGTTTATTTCCATCGTATAACGTCCTTGTATTTTGTTGTTCTTTACTAATCGTGTAAGTAAATTTGTATATTACTTAGAATCTTATTTTTATAAATGACTATCATATATTTACAGTACTTATGGATTGAAATAGGACACTCGGAACTCGTGGCCGCTGGCACTGATAGCACACCTCGTGGGTGACCGTAAAACCAAGCTGTTGCATTGTGGTATCGAAAGAGGGAGCGAACATCTTCGAAGCAGGATTGCTACTTCCAGTCGCCAAAGAGCCGACCTGTGCACAAGCATACCGGTGTGGCGTTGTTAGGCTATCGTGCTTTCGCACGACGACCGAAATCACTATCCGGTGCACACTTATGCGGCGCGAGTTGAAAACGCTCTCGTTATTTGCCTTTTGGTGATGCGGCAAGCATGCTCTGTAAACACAATCTTGCTAAAACAATGTGCCTTACGTGCGTTAGCAATAACGATAAACATAAGCATGTGAGGAATGCATAGTGAGTGTATTAGGTGGTTTTTTGTCACAAAAAAGAGCAATCACAGGCCTCTTTTCGTGCAACATTAAAACAATATCTTAGAATTTTGTTGTCTCGTCTTGGGGAGCCAATGCTACCGCCATGCTGCGTGGAAAACTTTCATAGAGGATATCAGCCACAGAAGAACGCGCCAGCATCTGCCATTCTTCCTCGACGGCCGCCCACTTGTTGTCGGAAGGACACTACTTCAAATACACTGTTTTATTGTCACACGAAGAAATCCCTGTAACTGCTTTTTATTTTGTCGTGACAAAAAGCACGAAATAAACTCGGCCTGCTATTGTGCGGCTAGATGTTTATTATTATCGTTACTGCTAACGCATGTAAGGCACAGTGTCTTAGCTGTATTGTGTTTCTTGATTACAGAGCTTGCGTTCCGCATCGCGGAAAGGCACAGAACGAGACCGTCGTCAACTCGCACCGCAATACAAGTAATGTGCACCGGCGAATGATTTCGGTCGCCATGCGAAAGCACACTAACCTAACAGCATCACGCTTGTATACTTGTGCACGTGGTAAACTACAGGCCGACTCAATGGCGACCGGAAGCAACAATCCTGCTCCGAAGATGTTCTCAATCTTGTTCTATTCCACAATGCAACAGCATGGATTCACGATCACACACGAGCTGTGCTATTTGTGCCGGCGGCCACGCGTTCCGAGTGTTCTATTTCAATGCGTGAGTACCGTGCATTGTTTTCTGCGTAATGACTGGAAATCTAGTTTGATCGATTGATATGTGGGGTTTAACGTCCAAAACCAGCATTTGATTATGAGAGACACCATAGTGAAGGGCTCCGAAAATTTCGGCCACCTGGGGTTTTTTAACGTACCCCAAATCTGAGCACACCGGCCTACAGCATTTTCGCATCCATCGAAAATGCAGAAGCCGCAGCCGGGATTCGATCCCACGACCTGCGGGTCAGCAGCCGAGTACCTTAGCCACTTGACCACCACGGTGGGGCGAAGACTAGTCTCAAGAGTATTGAAAACAAACAATACGCCGGTCCCCGACGACGACGACAGCGTAGCTCTGGCCGACTCGATTAACCCTACGCCATCTCCTGTTGCCGACAAGAGCTCTCGTCGAGTCGTGCCCCATCCTCGGACTCCTGCAAGCGTGTTCATCTTTCCTATCTTCTCTTTACTTCCGTCCCTGTGCCTCTCTCCCTCCCCCCCATCTCTCTCATATATATATATATATATATATATATATATATATATATATATATATATATATATATATATATATATATATATATATAATCATATTCTTTTAATCTCTCCTTACCCCCGTCCCTTGTGAGCTACTGTTGAGGTGTCGCACCAGATGCAGACAGTTACGGGGCTCACTTTTCTCTTCTTTTACCTTTAATAACCACATAAGTAAATAAATCATCGGTTGCCCGATATCTCTTTTTCATCAGCACTGGGGAGCCTGCTGGTCTTAACAACAACTAATTTCCCTGTCCTTCCATCTAAACACAATAGCGTTAAAGAGCTTGTATAGCCTACATTCCGGCGCAGGCATCGGCGTCGTTGGTTGTGCGAGTAAAATTATCTTGTTCGTGACCGAAAAATTGAGAAAGATGAAATAAAAATTAAAAAAAAAATTGCAGGTCCGAGTGAGGGTCAAACACATGTCGTTTGCAAGCCAAGGATGTGCTCTACCACACAGCCACGCGTATACTTGGAAATACTGTAAAAGTAACTTTGTTTGCCTGAAAATGCAGTGAAAGTAAATTTTGTGCTTTAAAAACTCACGCGTACTTTATGCATGAAAGTGCGCTGCACAGACTTGCTTTGTGCCCTCGCCGACGGCATGAAGCTGCGACCGTACATCACCTTGACGAGAAAAAGGCTTCCGAAGATTCCTTTGCCTGCCGATGTGGTGGTGCGCGCACACAAGAATGCGTAGATCAACAGTGACTTGTTCATAGACTGCGTCAAGACGGGTTGAGAGAAGAGGCACGATGCGATGCTCGCAGAGAGGCCTATGCTCGTTCTTTCCTCGTTTCGTGGCCACACAAGTGAGGAAGTGAAGGACCGTCTTTTACGTAACGGCACTGACTTATTTATTATACCCGATGGAACGGCGTCAATATCGGAACCTCTAGATGTGTCGTTTAACAAGCCCTTCAAAGCGCACGTCACCCGAGAATCACACCATCAGCTCGACTACACCCACTGCATGGCAAGGACCCTCCATTTTTTGCCAATCAACCCGGTCTTGACTTGCTGTTATTGTTGTCCAGCAATCACTGGAAGGACTTACATGCTTTGAAGGAACTATAACTGGGATATGAGATCTGCGACCCACACTGCTACATAAAATAATGAAATCTGACTGCTCGTAGGTGCTACAAAGGGAGCACTGCTGTCATTTTTGCTGCATCTGTACGCACCTGAAGTCACTTTACCTTAGCTGTTTAACCCTTTGAGCCTTAACGACAAAAAGGGTGAAAAAAAAGCAATGCTACGCAAAATCAGTTTGCACGCTGGAGTCGCAGCAATAGCCTCTGCACAAGCTATTTGGGCCATGATCTTAATGAGCAGAAGTAGAAACAATAGCGCTATGCCTACAGGTAGCTCCACCACCTATTTGAAAGCAACCCGCAACTGAGTTCCCCCTTTGCATGTGCCCGCCTCTTTGAGGTAAAAACCCAGTGCCACCAGGAACCCTTCAGGACCAGTGCCAAGCAGAGGGAGGGCACGGCCTCAGTGGTGGGGTAGCGTTCCGCAGTCCCAAATACGTACCAACCTAGACTTGACCCGCTTCGGGAGCTCTTCTCCCTCGACATAGATGTCCTCGCGCTTGGCTGTCCGCTCGGATTCGTCCTCAAACACCACCGTGTACAGGTTGACCGTGCAGGCTTCACAATACAATGGGTAATATCGCAGTAATATTGCGTAATACAAGCTTCCATTGCTATCGGGCGTCAAAACATGTCATTATCATGACTTCATGGTTTAAAGAAGACCACCCACTAAAAAAGTGCACACATTACGGCACCTTTTCGCTTAAACCCACGTAGTGAATGCATAGGAAGCTCGAAATAAATTTCACGCGCACAATTGCCCGAGATTTAAAGCATGCTACCCATTCCACAGAATTCAGCCATATGCGAAAAAGCTAATTTCAACTTAATCAATTACATTGCAGTAATCCACAATTTAATCTCCTCGAGTAACATCAACGAATTTAAAGTAAACATTAACTGGTTGAAGTGATAAAATAAGATTGCCTCTCATATTTCTTCTTCATCTTCCCGTCTAATGCATACAACTAGTGACGAGCGGTAAATACGGACAAAATATTGCAGTTATCAGTCCAGTCAAACAGCAGCACTTGAAATTATGACAATATCGTAAAATCTAGCGTTAAAGCGCAACATTGCTACTGCTTTCGGCTGAGACGTAATTTTTTGCTTGCTCTCAATCCTCCCCAGGATAAGTCGATGGCGACGATGGCAACGAGCCGCCAATTTCTTGACACCCGGGCTTCTATATGGGGTGTGTTGAGATAGGGAAGAGCATGCAAGTCCACTGAACCCCCTTTTTTTTTAACTGTGTTTGCTACTCGTGTCCCCAAAGCCATGAAACCAATCTTGCGAAACAAATATTATGTCAAAATCATTTGTAAGTCCCCACAAAGACAGAACGATTTTTTGCAAATGGAGCCAAAATGAGATTTTGACAAAAAACTACAAAATAGCCATTACAGCTGTGAGTCTCAAATCGTTTTTCAACACACTGTGAGTAAGAAGCGTTCACAAAACATTTCTAACTTGCAGTTTTGTTGCCAGCAATAAAAAAAAAACTCAATTGGTGCATTCTTCAATGATGCTACGATTTCATATTTGTTCGCTCCTCCTCTAACACAGGTGAAACTTCTCTGACTTTCTAGGCTATTGGCACACATTGCGTTCAAAATCATGCCAAGTACTAAAGGGTATATATATATATATATATATATATATATGTGTGTGTGTGTGTGTGTGTGTGTGTGTGTGTGTGACGTATGAAGCGATTGTTGGTAGAAGCCGATGAAGAAGTCAGAACGGAATAAACATGGCGTATGAGCCAGGCCACGTCTCTCATTCATCGTAGCATCACACGAGTCGACAGGATGGAGACCTGCCTGCCCCTTCATCAGTCACTCATTATCGACGCAGCAGTTCCCCAGAAGACACCCTGACCATTCATTGACTACCGAATCATCGCCTAGAAGGACAACGACCAGCACCATGAAAGAACCATCGACTGACCTCGACAGCCCCAAGTACACCGGATCAGCGGACGACGGACCTGTACAGGACTGGTTCGACCTGTTCGAGTTCCACGCTACCACTGCATCTTGGTCGGAACGGGAGATGGTTACAAACTTCAGCGACTACGTCACCGGTGAGGCATTTAAATTTTACCTCACACACATATTCAACAACGACGAGTCTTGGCAAAAGATAAAAGAAGAAATGATCGTCTGGTTTCAAGACTCTAATGAAGATTTGATTAGAACACACACTCTCAGTGCAATCGAACTCAATCATCGCAGCCATAAGCAGCCTTCACGCATTCGAGCACAGAGCATGAATTTACAATTCCCGTCAGGCGAAATTAGCCACATGCTCATGGAAAGACCACGCTGTTGTTTTCCCAACCTTCCACCTGGTTCCTCATCCGCGCAAATATCGCCAATGCTTAACTCTCCGCTGCATAGAAGAATTGAATCCACTATTGATGACTCAGATGCATTGAATACTTCGTGCCACATGCGTACTTTTCAAACTGACTTGGTATTCAGCTCAGCAGTTCCACAAAGACAGAAGCATTCACAATCAACATCTTGTGAAGAAAAGTGTTTTGCAGAAGCGTCTAGTGTTCACCAATCCCAAGATCGAAGCGACGTCAATCCAGTGCATGACCTCACTACCAACACTGAAAACAAAAGCGTAGGTGCGACTTCTGATGACACAAGTACGCTTCAGGCAACGACCAACAATGAGCGGTTTATGAATACAGAAGATTCAAGTGCGCTAAACACCCCACATTGTCCTGCGCCAGAAACAGTTGCATTGGTTGGCGTCGTAGAAGCCTGCGAAGGGCTTGCTAAAAATCCGGGCACACCACGATCAATTTCACACCACAAGCAAGTCGACGAAACCAAGAAACGACAACGTCAACGTATACCTCAATACTGTCAACGACGAAAGAAAACTTCATCGAAACCACTCTTAAGGCTCAAAGAACATTGCGAAAAGGCCCATTCATCTAGATAGATAGATAGATAGATAGATAGATAGATAGATAGATAGATAGATAGATAGATAGATAGATAGATAGATAGATAGATAGATAGATAGATAGATAGATAGATAGATAGATAGATAGATAGATAGATAGATAGATAGATAGATAGATAGATAGATAGATAGATAGATAGATAGATAGACTAGACAGACAGGACAGACAGGACAGACAGACAGACAGACAGACAGACAGACAGACAGACAGACAGACAGACAGACAGACAGACAGACAGACAGGACAGACAGACAGACAGACAGACAGACAGACAGACAGACAGACAGACAGACAGACAGACAGACAGATAGATAGATAGATAGATAGATAGATAGATAGATAGATAGATAGATAGATAGATAGATAGATAGATAGATAGATAGATAGATAGATAGATAGATAGATAGATAGATAGATAGATAGATAGATAGATAGATAGATAGATAGATAGATAGATAGATAGATAGATAGATAGATAGATAGATAGATAGATAGATAGGATAGATAGATAGATAGATAGATAGATAGATAGATAGATAGATAGATAGATAGATAGATAGATAGATAGATAATAGATAGATAGATAGATAGATAGATAGATAGATAGATAGATAGATAGATAGATAGATAGATAGATAGATAGATAGATAGATAGATAGATAGATAGATAGATAGATAGATAGATCATCACATTGCTGATGTATGTTGTATCGTGTGTGCTGTTTCGTATGTTCTGCCTGACATTCTTTAAAATATTTTTGCGAGTGTATGCACACTCGATCGAGTTTAGGCGGACAAATTGCAACTGGAACAATCACCTCACGGTAATGTGCACCAGCGTTTCTGAGCATATTGTGTCATCAGTAAGGCTCTACACTCACCGAAGTGTACGTTGCATGCAAGTAAGATTTGATGCAGTTCTTCTTTGTTTTGACGTTTGTGACAAACAAATTTTCAAATGCAATAACCAAGCTCGTTACGAATTAACTCCCAGTTGTATGCATAATGCACTATTGTCGCTGGAGAACAGTTGGTGCTGCTCGTTCTTCCACGCTTTAAGCGTTAAATATACGTGTGTGACGCCACCAGGACTAAGCAGCATGCAGGCTAATTACAGCCTGCTTTTGATGGCAGCTTGTAGAGCTGTCCTTGGCTCGAGCAAGGGCGCGCGGCTTGACGCAGACTTGGAAACGAGGGACGCAGAGGGATCCGTGACCGCACACGTCACTTAAGAGACATGCGGGGCCCCCGCCACTCGACCTCAGTCGACGCAGTGCGCGCAAGGGACGACGTCGAAAGAGACAGCAAGACAATTCGTCCCACGCACGCCCCAGCCGCGGTTCCAAGGGGTGCGATGGGGTCCGCTCGTTTCGCAAACAAAGCGGCGGGATTCGTTAATTGCCACGCTCGTCGAGACCACGACGCGCTCGCCGAATCGGTGAGGATCCGCGCAGCTGCGCCCCCTCCGACGCAAGCGGCGCGAATGAAGCGGCGTCATTCGGGTGGCGCCCTGTAATTTCGCGTCTCGCAGCGGGCCCCTCTCGCCGGAGCCAAACGTCTTGGCTGGCCGCTTTCGAGAAATATCTGCGAGCCCACCGCGTGTGTCAAGAAAGTCGCTCGGTGCTATACTCCACTGGGGCGGGTCGTTTCACGCTCCCGTGCGGCCGACGGGCTCGTAACGAGGCCGCTTTGGAAGCGCGCGAGATTTCGAGGTGCCCTCAGGAAAGTTTTGATAATGCGCCCGAGGAGCCGCCACTGGGATTCATCAACATTTGCGTGGCGCGTGGAAATGGCCGCTGTCGCGAGCATGCCGGCCTGCTTGGGGGTAAAATGGCTTCGCAGCTCAGTGCTGAGATGTACGCAGGGCAATCGGTGTAGTCATTTCTGCCTCGTATGGCTGATACTTCAACCACAGCTACGTAGGAACGGTTTGGGTAAACCTGACAGGCGCAGTATTTCGAGCGACAATCATACGCGTGCGCAGGCAGGACTGGGCGAAGATATTTTAAATTCGTATCACAATACGATATAAGATACTGCCGAAAAAATTGTATCCGATACGATACTTGCCAATTGTATCATAAGATACATCAATACACTCGTAATTTTGTTGTTATAGCCCTTCACAGTCCAGTAGCGAACGAGTAAGATCAAAAACGATGGTTTCAAAACTTCTAAATTGCGCCCGATTTAATTTTAGTGAAAGGTTTGTTGGTGCTTCAGAAGTTTTGTTCTAAAGTAATTTAGTTTAAGTCTGAAAAAAGTATTGGCGTATGATTTAGCTGTTTAACAGGACAGCTTGTGGACACTTCGCTGACAGCGGTTCTTGCTTGTCATTCTCGTAATTGGTGAGAGTCACTGCTGAGCTTGCCGATCAGCTTGTGGATTGCCATCTAATCACACAAGCTTCAATAAGAAGCCTTCGCACGACGGTGAAAATACCGGTGTGCCGTTTTAGCTTCCCTACAAAAAAAATTGTTTTGCAATGCTGAATCACCACTGTACAGCAACAACAACGGTCGTCGTGACATCTTGTGGAACATTGTGTATATAGCCAGGCCTAATTGATTGATATGTGGTGTTTAACGTCCCAAAACCACCATTTGATTATGAGAGACACCGTATAGTGGAGGGCTCCGGAAATTTCGACCACCTGGGGTTTTTTAACATGCACCCAAATCTGAGCACACGGGCCTACGAAATTTCCGACTCCATGGGAAATACAGCCGCTGCAGCCGGGAGTCGATCCCGTGACCCGCGGGTCAGCAGCCAAGTACCTTAGCCACTAGACCACCACGGCGGAGCCTGAAGGTAGGAATATGTCTTCCCGTCGAAAATACATCATATACACTCACCTTTCAAAACATTTCATTACAATGTACCGAAAAGCGTACGCACTGAATGAATATTCATCTTTTAACATAAATAACTTGTATGGATAATAAATTGCACTTAGCAAGAAAGAAAGCTGATACGTGTACTGCACACATCCCACAAGTGTATAACAGATAGAAATACACATGGCAGTCAGCAAACTTAGGATGCAACATATTACGTTTAATGGAATTATAAAGCTATGATTTCGAGTGGACATTACATACAATAAACAATGGAAAATAATAAATTGTGTTTTTTTCTTCATTTTATTACACATTCAATCCACTTTGGAAAAAGTGCACTTCAGTCTCTTTTCGGGTCAAGGTACTTGCAATGATACTTTTTGTTCCCGCACGTCTTCAAAAGTGAATCTAAGGTGTGGGTCAACAACTCTTTAAGACCTGCCCACTTGCAAAGCACTAACAGCCTGTCTTTGATGTGGATGCGTGCGCCAATTTCTCTGATTCAAGCTATGTCCTGAACATTTCGCGTTCAATTAGTTCTTAAGTTCAATTCTTCTGAAAATGCGACATTCAGTGCTTTTTGAGAGCCAAAAATTAAGACGAGCGCACCGCCCAAGATTAGTCCTTCTTTTAAAACAGGCTACCTGCCTCTCGCCTTGAAAAATTCGCTTTTTGTTGATAACAATTTTGAAGTTATTAATAGCAGGCCAAATCGACAAATCATACAATATGTGGCTTTTCAGTACAATATGATCAGTATAACATTATCCGAGTCGAACAGAATCATGTCAGCCGAAAACGTAACGTTTTTGGCCCATTTTCGGCCTACAGTACCTCCAATTTAATTTTTTATGTGAAGCGCAGTAATTTTTATTTGTCACACGCGGTTTTCTCCAACGCAGACAAGACCCAAAACCGAATTCGCGATGGCCGTAAATCATGTTCATGTTGTTTGCTTAGTTGTATGCCAGGATTTCGGCAATCAAATGCTTTGACAAAATGAGCCTAAATACATAATTTTCAGCATCAATAATCTTACTCACTCACTAGTTTTGACATACCGTAGCTGTCGCATTCGATAAACCCGGGTGGAAACCGGGTCGACAGTTACGAAGAATGTCATGTTTTTAAGAAAAAAAAAGAACGTTTGTACGAACAAAAATCACCTTAAACTCTTAAATGCCGATGGTATAGAAACAGGCGTATAGTATACTTTCCTAAGTGGTCTTCGTTACCACCTTTGATTACAAATTACACCCTTGCTTTCTTCATAGTTGTCGGGAAACAGCCTGATTCTAGGATGAGGTCAGACATGCACAAGACGCGCACTGCTCCTAAGGTGGGCTACGCATGGTTTCGCATAAGCTACTATCTGGAGCAAATAAGTGCACTATTTAAAAATTAGCCATTCAATGTTTTATTTTGTGCTCTGTGCGAATATCTATTAATTAATTTGTTTATTTATTTTTATTGCAGCAAATAGTCACTAAGGTGTCACAAGAAATGAAAATAATCGCGTTCATTGATTCAAACACGAAAATGAAACGGAAATTCCCGAAAATATACACGCTCACCTTCTTTAAACTCGCAGGATGCTTTCAATACAGCACAAGCGTTCGATCATTTATGCCGCACTTAATAGACACCCTTTAAAAATAAGCAGTGAGTATGGTTAGATATTCTGATCGCCGTTCGTTCGTAGGTTTCTCCTATTGAAGCCATGCTCATATTTGTTCCAACGCACGTTAATTTGATCTCGCATTATGAAAGGTCCACTTTTAATTTTGCGCGCATACCAGGATCTTGATCAAGAGGCTAGATCACGAGATCAGATTAAGACCAAGAGGCAGGATCTGGATCCTGAATCGTCGTCACTTAGTCCATCAAACCATAGAGTTGCCTGAATATACACTAGGGAGCACTGGCGCTATTGTCAATGGGAGCTGCAACGACGGTGCTTCAGTGAGCATGAAAATGATGGGTAGTACAAGGATTTGCCTAATCTTCGTACTTCTGGCTCCGTGTGTGTTCGTGTGTCTTGGAGGTGTTTTCACGTGAAACAAAAATCGGCAAACGCTCAGCGGTGGCACTTCACCACGACATTCTTCAAGGCTTACCATTTTAAATCGGGTCGCACAGTTAAAAAAAACTTCGTTTTTTTCCTTGAAGCGAAACCGAAATACTGCAATAAACAAAGCCACAAGTACGATTTGCTACCCGCAAGACTAGGCAAATCATTGTATTACCCATCATTCTCATGGTCGCAGAACAATCGCAGCGCCAGATTCCCCTCTAGGTAATTTTAGGAAACTCCATGCCTCAAACTATGGTCGGCATAGCTCATTCGGCAAAAACGGAGCCTATCAGAATCATTCATGAAACATATTTTGCGCTTAGGGCTCAGTCTAAACCGGACTTACCAAAATATTATTCACCCGAATAAGACTCACTCACACAAACTCATGGCTTGGTATGAGTGTGAGTGAGTGCGTGTGAGTCGACTCACGAGTCTGTTAGCCTAGAATCAGCTTGTTCGACCATGATTTCAATGCTCTTTAACACTAATATATCACGTATACAGTGCTCTTCCTGGCGCCTATTCTTATGGTGCCTTCGAACAGAAGTTATAAGTGGTTAGAAATCAGTAAGAATTATTAAAGAGATTACAACATAAGATATTTATAAATACCTTCCCTGGAAGGGTTAGCAGAAGGGATGGAGGTTCAAGGCACTATCCTACGCGATTCACCACTATAACAATATATATAGAAATACGTTTTTGTAGGCGTCAGTATAGACATTATTCAGGGAAAGCTAATAGTAATGTTAAAGCTGATAGTAAGAGCCACAGGTCGGCAAAAAAATTTTAGCTCACTCGGACCCACTCAAGCAGTGTATCTTGTGCATTTCACTCACTCAGACTAGCCCCGCCACGGTGGTCTAGTGGCTAAGGTACTCGGCTGCTGACCCGCAGGTTGCGGGATCAAATCCCGGCTGTGGCGGCTTCATTTCCGATGGAGGCAGAAATGTTGTAGGCCCGTGTACTCAGACTTGGGTGCACGTTAAAGACCCCCAGGTGGTCGAAATTTCCGGAACCCTCCACTACGGCGTCCTTCATAATGATATGGTGGTTTTGGGACGTCAGACCCCAGAAATCAATCATCAAATCACTCACTCGGACTAAGACTCGCCACAATTTTCCTGAGTCGTACTCAATCGGACACACACACACTCACTAATATATTATTCACCCGGACTAACTCAGACTGGTGGCTCAATCTGAGTCTGAGAAGTTGACCATGCCCCGAACACACGAAGTGCACCAGTCATTTTCAAATTATTTCCGACTTCTTTCTAAGCGTGAATTGAGCGGAAACTGAAGCAAGCGAACAGTATTCATGTAGAGGTCTAATAAAATCTGTACAAACAGTAAGGTCGTAATATGCGTTTTATAGTCTACTCTTTAAAACCTAGTTTTTATTAAATAGTCTCATAGGCATTATTCATGTATTAGTCCCTTGCCAAGATTTGCAATATTGCCATTTCTAAGTGCTTGAAATGAATTGTTTTCACATGGGTGTCCACAAATGTCATTACACGAAAATAAAGTTTAATCTGAGGTGCACATTACACGTAGATTTTGTCCAGTTTATTTTTATGTCGTGTTTCCAACGCCGATAAACTACATTTTGCGGGTGTTGATTGATTTGGAGCGGCCGTCTATATTTCAAATCGGAATGTTTTTGGCCATTTCGTTGCATTATGCTGAGTTGTTTTTTCATTTGCAGTGCTATCAATCTATGATTGAATGCAACGTTACCTCAATACTGAACCATAAAGCATTTCTGAAAGTACAATTTGATACAGATGATGGCTTTATACGTGTATGTATGGGTTACCATATAACAATCAACTTTCGTTGTCCATGCACTTTTCGCCACGTATTCTGCAATTCGTTCAAATGTAATTTCACTGATCTCTGCTTTCAGGAACTTGAAGATTCATTCCAGAGGTACTCCTCGGAAATTTCGGTTACAAATTGCGTCGATTGGTTACCTTATATCTACTACTCTTGCTAAGATATCAGCCATGTAGCAGGATGTCTCCCCATTGCTAGCCTGATTACTTTTGAGAGAGCAGTGACTTGTTTACGTAAACTCATACACATGGTTTCTTATTACATCCTCAAAACTTTGAAAGTGACAGAAGTAAGCGATACTGCATGGCATATATTTACCTGTATTCAGTATCCCCTTCTCTATAGAGGTATCACCAAAACAATGTTCTAGTTTTGCGGCATTGTTCGAGTCTAATAAGATTTTGGAATGCGATACTTATACAACGTGACACCCACTCACAGTTTAACTCAAAAAATAGATTCGGTACGTGGGCAGGTCCGCTAGATCTACTTGCGTATAATTGGACTGGTTTTTGATAGGACCTCTGCTCGGTGATGACGTCGTTCTTCATATTTACTGACAAGACCTTCATGGCATATCCTATGCCATGAACATTCATTTTGCTTATGAATGCAACTTGAAAAAAGTTCTTCGTAATCGTTTTTTTATTTCAGCTTTTTCTCTAAGGCTGTTTCCTCCAAGGATAATTTCGTCAGATCTCTCTTTCCTGCCACAAAATTGACAATATTTTTTGACGGATGTCTAGGAAAACGACTAAATTTAACGAATGCTCCAGTTCGGTATTTAGAATGAATATGTGAACTGATGTGCTCTTTCAATACAGCCTATAGCTTCTCTTTTTATAAAAAATGTAAGCTAGGCCTGCGCCTCCTTTACTTATTTATTTTTTTCAGTGCCTGGGCGAACATTCCCCTAAGGCCATCCAGCGTGCCCCGCCGCTGGTGGTCTTGTGGCTAAGGTACTCGGCTGCTGACACGCAGGTCGCGGGATCGAATCCCGGCTGCGGCGGCTGCATTTCCGATGTATGCGGAAATGTTGTAGGCCCGTGTGCTCAGATTTGGGTGCACGTTAAAGAACTCCAGGTGGTAGAAATTTCCGGAGCCCTCCACTATGGTGTCTCTCATAATCAAATGGGAGTTTCGATACGTACGTTAAACTCCACATATCATCATCAGGCCATCCAGCACGCGCTTCACCTCCGCTCCCCGCTGCCGGATGGTGGCGCTGCCCGAGTTGCCTACGGAAAGTCTTCAGCTACTTGTACATGAAGAATGTTGATACTAAATGGACGAAGCGAACTCTAAAATTGTCAAACAATTATTTAGACAACAGCAGCATACCAAGCCTAAAAAAACATCGGTTAAGAAGAAGGTGAAGGAAACAGAGAGGGACATGTGTGTGATGCAGGTTTACGGTCGAGTAAATTGTTGCTCGGGGAGAAAGCCTCAGAGCTAAGAAATGACGAAGTCGTTTAAAGTAAGAAAAGAAAAGTAGAAACTTTAAGCACAATTAAAGAAAAAAAGAGATAAAGTTGCAATGTACACACACCGAGTCTAAAGTGACAAACTAAAACATGTCCTATAAGTCGTCCAGCTCTAATGTTTGTGAAAATTAACAGTCAGTGGTGGCGTTGATTGTGGCGGTGGCTTGGTGGGTTGAGTCGGCGGACGCTGGCGACATCTCAGCAACTAGAGTCACGCACTGACCAGCACGTCGACGCTTGGCGGAAGACGAGGTAGCCCTTGCCCTCGCAAGAACTGTGGCTGCTTACCGATGCTGGCTCTTTCCGAGGAGGTGATCACCCGGAAGGTTCTGCCCTCCACGAATGGTTCTGGACAGGAGTCGAAGCCCAGACGCCTGGGACGTGACCTTGAACAGTCACGGCCGGAACTCTGGAAGGCCGCATACGTCCGAGTACATCATGGGCAGCTGCAGCGTCCTGGCCTTGCCTGATTTCACGCGTTCGGGTCCGGAACCCGACAATGTAGTCGCGCAACACTCAGGATCTTCACTCCAGCCTGCTCGATCTCGTTCTGCCCTCGACTCGTATTCGACTGTTCTCCTCTTCTCGGCCCTCGTGCCTTGGCTGCGCAACCTTTCGCGCAAACTTTCTCTTCCTTTTGGGGGGCCGCAGTTTCATGCGTGACGTTTCGCGCCGACGTCATCATCGTCTCTCCGCCACTCAATCGAGAAGTACCGTTGCCGTCGCCTCCGAGCACGTTTTAGATAACACCACGGTGCCACCACACTTCAAAGACACCACCACGCCACTATACTACACCACAATGTGGAAGATTGAAATGCTTACGAAATCATCACTGGAGACCTACCGAAAGCAGGAAATTGCAGAAGAAAAGATCTAGGATAATTCTCGGGTAAGTTCTCTGCTGTTCGAGGCCAGAACGGGAGTGTTGTGGATCAAGACGTACCGAGCCAAATACGAAGGCACAGACACGTTATGTAGTACGTGTGGAGCGGAGGGGGAAACGGCTGAACATTTGACAATGTTCTGTAAAGGGCGCCACCCTATAGTCCAAGATAATGGCGCGGAATGTTTCAAAACATTGGGGTTTAGGGACAGTGAAGGCAAAATAGACTTTAAACGGGTAGAAATAACCAGGAGAAGGCTAACTAATTAGTGGCTACAATCAAGGTGCGACAGAAATTCAATCCTTAAACACATGGTGGCAGCACGTTATGGCTTTGTGGCGTGAGCCACCACCCGATCTAAAGGGCACCGCGTCCGTCCGTCCGTCCGTCCGTCCGTCCGTCCGTCCGTCCATCCATCCATCCATCCATCCATCCATCCATCTATCCATCCATTCATCCATTCATTCATCTATGTATGACTGTCTTGCGAGACCAAAATTGAGACCGAAAAGAAGGAAAATACAGCTTGTCCGAGTTTCTTTCCATGCCCAGTTTCGTATTCCGCAAGAAGTCTGTCAAGCTGTGCTACCAGTTCGATATATTCATTCGAGTTCTACAGTGATCGAGTTTTACAGCATTGACATTTTATTTTCTCTTTCAAGTCACTGCATCCTTATCATTTTCATGCCTCAGTATATGATACTGCTGTGTCATCATCATCATCATCGTCATCATCAGCCTGTCTACGTCCACTGCAGGACAAAGGCCTCTCCCATGTTCCGCCAGTTAACCCGGTCCTGTGCTTGCTGTTGCCAATTTATACCCGCAAACTTCTTAATCTCATCTGCCCACCTAACCTTCTGTCTCCCCCTACCCCGCTTCCCTTCTCTGGGAATCCAGTTGGTGACCCTTAATGACCAGCGGTTATCCTGTCTACGTGCTACATGCCCGGCCCATGTCCATTTCCTCTTCTTTATTGCAGCTATGATATCCTTAACTCCCGTTTGTCCCCTAATCCACTCTGCTCTCTTCTTGTCTCTTAAGGTTACACCTACCATTTTTCTTTCCATTGCTCGCTGCGTCGTCCTCAATTTAAGTTGAACCCTCTTTGTGAGTCTCCAGGTTTCTGCTCCGTAGCTAAGTACCGGCAAGATACAGCTGTTATATACCTTCCTCTTGAGGGACAGTGGCAATCTACTTGTCATAATTTGAGAGTGCCTGCCGAATGTGCTCCACCCCATTCTTATTCTTCTAGTTACTTCAATCTCGTGGTTAGGCTCTGCGGTTATTACCTGCCCTAAATAGACATAGTCTTCTACAACTTCAAGTGCACTATTACCTATCGCAAAGCGCTGCTCCTTTCCGAGGTTGTTGTACATTACTTTCGTTTTCTGCAGATTAATTTTAAGACCCACCTTTCTGCTCTCCTTGTCTAACTCCGTAATCATGAGTTGCAATTCGTCCCCTGAGTTACTCAGCAATGCAATGTCATCGGCGAAGCGCAGGTTACTGAGGTACTCCCTATTAACTCTTATCCTTAACTGTTCCCATTCTAGGCTTCTGAAAACGTCCTGTAAGCACGCAGTGAATAGCATTGGGGAGATTGTGTCCCCCTGCCTTACACCCTTCTTTATTGGTATTCTGTTGCTTTTTTTATGAAGCACTATGGTAGCAGTTGATCCCCTGTAGATTTCTTCCAGAATGTTTATATAAATTTCATCTACGCCCTGATTCCGCAGTGTCTGCATGACGGCTGATATTTTTACTGAATCAAACGCCTTCTCGTAATCTATGAAGGCTATGTATAGTGGTTGGTTATACTCTGAGCATTTCTCTATTACCTGATTGATAGTATGAATGTGGTCAATTGTTGAGTAGCCTGTTCTAAATCCTGCTTGTTCCTTTGGTTGATTGAATTCTAATGTTTTCTTTACTCTGCCAGCAATTACCTTTGTAAATAGCTTGTATACTACAGAGAGCAAGCTGATCGGCCTGTAATTCTTCAAGTCCTTGTCATCTCCTTTCTTATGTATTAAGATGATGTTAGCGTTCTTCCAAGACTCTGGTACTTTTCCCGTCAGGAGACACCTCGTAAATAGAGTGGCTAGTTTTTCTAACACAATCTGTCCTCCATCTTTCAGCAGATCTGATGTTACTTGATCCTCACCAGCAGCTTTGCCTCTGTGCATGCTCTCCAAAGCTTTTCTGACTTCTATCATTACCGGTGGGGTGTCGTCTGGGTTACTGCTAGTTCTTATAGTATTAAGGTCGTGGTTGTCTCGGCTACTGTACAGATCTCTGTAAAACTCCTCCGCTATTTTAACTATCCTATCCATATTGGTAGTTAATTTGCCTTATTTGTCCCTTAGTGCATACATCCGCCTTTTGCCTATCCCAAGTTTCCTCTTCACTGCTTTGACGCTTCCTCCGTTTTTCAGAGCGTGCTCAATTCTCTCCATGTTATACCTTCTTACATCGCATACTTTACGTCTATTAATCAGCTTCGAAAGCTCTGCCAGTTCTATTTTGTCTGTTGTACTTGACACTTTCATGATTTGACGCTTCTTAATTAGGTTCTTCGTTTCCTGGGAAAGCTTGCCGGTGTCCTGTCTAGCTACCCTGCCTCCAACTTCCACTGCACACTCTGTGATGATACTCGTCAGATTATCATTCATTGTATCTACGCTAAGGTTGGTTTCCTCGCTAAGAGCAGAGTACCTGTTCTGCAGTGACACTCTGAATTCCTGTACTTTCCCTCTCAGTGCTAGCTCATTGATTTGCTTCTTGCGTATCAGTTTCTGTCGTTCCTTCTTCAAGTCTAGGCGGATTCGAGCCCGTACCATTCTATGGTCACTGCATCTTACCTTGCCAACCACTTCCACATCCTGCACGACTCCTGGGTGTGCAGTCATTATAAAGTCTATTTCGTTCTTATTTACGCCATTAGGGCTCCTCCATGTCCACTTGCGGTTTTCTCGTTTTCGGTAGAAGGTATTCAAAATACGCAGATTATTGCGTTCTGCGAATTCTACTAGTAGCTCTCCTCTGGCGTTTCTAGTGCCGATGCCATAATCTCCTACTGCCTGGTCTCCAGCCTGCTTCTTCCCTACCTTTGCATTAAAGTCGCCCATTACTATAGTATACTGTGTTTTCACCTTACTCATTGCCGATTCCACGTCTTCATAGAAGCTTTCAACTGAAGCGTCATCGTGGCTGGATGTAGGCGCGTAAGCCTGTACTACCTTCATTTTGTATCTTTTATTCAGTTTAATTACAATGCCTACCACCCTTTCATAATTGGTATAGTAATCCTCTATGTTGCCAGCTATGTTTCTGTGAATCAGGAACCCTACTCCCAGTTCTCTTCTGTCTGCCAAGCCCCGATAGCAAATGACGTGCCCATTCTGTAGCACAGTATAGGCCTCATCTGTCCTCCTAACCTCACTCAGCCCTATTATATCCCATTTAATGCCTTCTAGCTCCTCGAATAATACAGCTAGACTTCCCTCACTAGATAACGTTCTAACGTTAAACGTTGATAAGTTCAAGTTCCAATGGTGGCCTGTCCGTATCCAGAGATTCCTAGCACCCTCTGCTGCTTTGCAGATCTGACCGGCGCCGTGGTCAGTTGCTCCGCAGCTGGTGGGGACTGAGGGCCGTGAGTTAATTGACGAATGCCTACGGGAGTGGGTGGCCAGATACTGCACCAGGGTGGCCAATCCTTCTCTGGTGAGATCATCGGTGCGTACCGGCTGTGTACCACTCTGCATATCTGACGGAAAGAAATCAGAATGTCGTTTTTTATATCTCATTAGTGATAAAGAAAAAAACGGAACTCGCAGGTTTCCTTATGAATTCACCTGAGACGACTGAAAGACAAAAACAATCTTCGTTTCTTTTCCATTCAATGCATTGAATGTTTCCTACTTCTCTCCGGAATATTTCTGCACCCGACGTGGTTTTCTCACTGACGTGGAGACAAAGCTAGCTTTCTTTCCTTCAGCTGGCTATGCAGTGCTCTTGTGATCGGTCGATTTCAATCATGCAAAGATGTTACTCATGATGCCGCCGAGCTATGTGACCTTCTGATATAGCAACATTTTATGATCTGCTACGTCATCACGTAATGGTGATTTCTTGGTTCACATTTTGTTGACGCGGCTTACATGAGAAGACGCCGGACGCAGATGGCGACCAATTTTCGCTTTTAATGACGCATTAGTTGCGTTTAAATTTCTTTTGATGTGGATTTTTGTTACTATTTTTGCCCCATTTGTTCACATTGTTAAGCACTGTATTCTTTATATTTTATTGTATCACTGTAAGTTTTTTTTTCTTGTTCCTTCATGTGCGCAGCACAGTTTGTTGCAAACGCACCAAAGTATACATTCGGGGGACCGGAGCTAGTCAAGCTGCTTCACAGTTTTCAGGGGCGAAGCACCTCAAGTCCAACCTTGTCCTGCGTCAGTCGTAACCGGCAGTATCAAACAGACAGACAGAAACACATAAAGAAACAGACAGACGGATGGACGGATGCATGGACAGAAACATGGACGGACGTCATTTACGACCCGAATATTTTATAGATTATAGGAATTGGTGGCTCAATATTGCCCTTCGAGTTCCGAAGCATGGCAATCGGTGTCACTAAACGGGAATGCGCTGCGTCCAAGCAGTCAACGAGTGAGTCTTATCAGTAGGAACGCTGCCTCGAGATCACTGCAGTGTGCAACGCTTACATTTCGGCCCGAAGCTGAATGGGATCCCATGGGCAGCACATGATTATTCGCGAAACAAGCGACAATTGTAATGTAATGTACTCTGCCGTAATGCATGCGTGCTTTTAAGGCTGAACAGGGCTCGCCATGCGATAAGAGTGTCCGCGTCGACAGCCATTCGGCCTTTGCTCTGCTAGCTATCGAATTAAGAGGCCAGAGGGAAGGAGAAAGAAACAGAGCAGAGCAGCCGAATAAATCCGTCCACGAATACACAGACGAACTCACGCAAGTGACTACAGCTTGCCCACTCCCAGACGCGAGACCTTACTCGCCGCGTCCGGAGAGAGGGTTGCCCACAGCCTAAGGGCGAAAAATGGCTAGAAAACAAGTGCAGACTTACAATGAAATCTGTCTGCACTATCGTCTCGAACGGCGAGAGTTTTTCTTACCACACCCTCGGCTCAAACAACCGCAAGCACTATCCTTCCGTATCCTACAAACAGAAGCATATCCTCACCAGCTGCTTATGCGACATTCATGAGCGAACTAAGGCTGGGGTGCCCCCGATGCGGCATGATGCAGCTTACAACATATGCTGTGGCAGTGTCCCGAGTGTCGCGGGGACGATGGGTCTACAATCACACAAAAGGACTGGGATGCTCTCCTCACAAGTCCCCACGAGGACGAGCAACTTCAGGCCGTCGAGAGGGCTCATGACATGGCCGTCGAGTTCAACCTCCCGGTCCCGCCATAGGTGCGGCCCGCAAACCCCTTATGGGGTCATCGCCTCCTCAGGACCAAATAAAGTTATTCAGTGAGTCATTAAGGCCGCATTTTTCACGCCCGTCATTTTGGCTCAAAATGTGAGCCATCATTATACTTTAGGTTTTAACAACAACGCCTGTTCAAAACGTCGGCCATAGTTGCACGAATGCCACCGCATTTGGAGCTTTTTTGTTGTTTATTCGTACCCCCACGAGTTCTCTCATATGGTTAAATCAACCGGCATAGTTCCTCATTTTCTAGCACTTGCTTTCTCACTGTGTGAACACATGCAATACGCCAAAGCTTTACGAAGGGAACGGATGATCTCCTATATCCCTGGAAGCCGTCTATAGAGACATTTTGTGCTATTTAGCGCATGTACTCTATGCTTGCGTGTAATGTGCTACACCACTAGGCAGTAGCAAGGATTAGGGAACATTAGGCACCCAAGCTTTTAGTATTAGCTCCTGGCAAAGTCCTCTCTTAATAATCGACTTTCAGTGAGTCAAAAAGCAACTCTTAGCCAAGCGAACGAGACGGCGCCAAAATGATCTTCCGCGGATTGCTGGCATGAGGTATCTGGCATCAGCCTAGCAGACGATGCGGCAGCGCCTTGATCAAGTAGTCGCGAACGACACATACCTTGGAAAAGGGCTGGGTGTCCCGAAGAAGAAGTGTTTCGCGATTATCGTTTACACATAACCATTACGCCTCAAACAATGTAACTACAGCCGTAAACCAAATCGTATGGCAGCTTTCAATGCAGCCAAGGCATACTTTTCGCGAGAGACGACGCGGCGGCATGTCTACTCCGGTAGCGGCGGCCGGCGATGCAGTGCCGTACTAACGCCGATGGCCGCTTCCCACTGAAATCTGCTCCTTCTCCCGGGAAGTGAAAAAAAAAATATTAGGCGCTGGCTAGGCTTATATTAATCACGTTTAATATAAGAAATTGCCAGTTGTGTTTTCTTCATGAATGTCTAGCCATATTCGTTTATGTAATGAATGCCCATGTCATGTATTCGAAAGCTTGCCATAACCATTTTACTTTTTCGCGGTGATCTACTTACGAAAACCTAAAACTGAGACACGAAAACTCATAAGCCAACATCTGTATTGCCGCTACACACAAGACATCACGCAAATATTTGAATATATTGTGCATGCTGTATCAAACATTGCCATTACTTTCACGTAAACTGACGGTAAAAGCAATGTTCTATCTTGTCGCAAAGAATCTCCTTCTGCAATGCATGCTCCACAACAAATGACAAGCAAGCTGGAACAATGAAACTGTGCATGCTCTGGGTTGGTTGATATTGTGCGGAAGAGGGGCACTAGGGACAGAAGACAAACACGCAGCCTAAATAAGTTCAACATGGACGCCCGAAAAAGAAAGGAATTAAGAAGGGTATCAATACTAAGTACCACATTACGAACAAAGACATTCGACATCGGGTGCAGTTACGGGCTTTGACGAACACGCAAGCAGTGATCTATTAGATTGGTACTGAAGTACGTATGCTCTTCTCACACAGCATGCAGTCATACAACAGTACTTCATTGATTGATATGTGAGGTTTAACGTTCCAAAACCACCACTTGATTATGGGAGACACCGTTGTGGAAGGCTCCGGAAATTTCGACCACCTGGGATTCTTCAACATGCACCCAAATCTGAACACATCGGCCTACCGAATTAACGCCTCCATCGGAAATGTAGCCTCCGCAGCCGGGATTCGATCCCGCGACCTGCGGGTCAGCAGCCGAGTACCTTAGCCACTAGACCACCGCGGCGGGGCATACAACAGTATTTCACGGCATTTCGACCGTTCAGTCAAGGACTTTTAAAGCTGACGGGAAGCCGATTGATGCGAAAGTGGAGAATTAAGTGTTGAAGAAGCAGAACAAGAGCGAAATGTGGAGATTGATCATTCGGATATTGGGGAAGACGAAGATGGAAGATATAGGCCTATACTGTAGAACTCACCTTAATGTCTTAAGCGTAGCCTTGATATGTAAAACTATTTTTTTTTTCACAATGAAACACGTACCTAATGAACTGCTTGGTGCTATTTTTCAACAGGGAGAATGGTGGATGACCGAAACTTGTTGGCTAAGACAGCCCGCTTTTGAACGGCCTGATAAAGGTGCACCAAGAACAAAAGCAGAATTGGGTCCCCATGATCATTTCTACATAATGATTCCGGGTCGTTTCTTGCAGGTATCGACAACTGTCCACTGCAGAGAACGTGTGACATCTTCACGTCATCCGAGCAGTGTTTCTAAGCGCAACGACGCAAACATCAGGAGCAGTGGGAGAAGCAGCAGAGAGAGGCACGGAGCAACCGACCGGGAAGAACCAAATGGGCGCAGCGGTCGGCCGAGCCATGCTTGGGAAAGTGTTCTGCGGCGGTAGGGAGGAGCTCGTGCATTAGCACCTTTCAGTGGCGCCCCCCCCCCTCCCTTTGCTTCTGAGAGAGAGCCATCACGTACGTGAGAAGGCGTGCGCTGCCCGATCAGCCGCCACATGCCTAATACGAGTTACGTGTGTCCCTCGTCGGTGGCGCGCTTGCCCTCGCAGCGGCTCTCGCGTGCACACAGCGAGCGGCGCGCTTGCAAAAGGCGGCCCGGATAGGGCACATATCCGGGGGGTCCCAGTCTGCGAGCAAACAGACAAGCAGGGCGCCCTGGAGCTCGAGGTGCAGGTGAGAGCGAGCCTGCTGCGGCGCTCCACGATCGATTGATTGCGGGTGGAGACGACGTCACCCTCTTTTTGGAGCTGATTTGGTGGCGCCAGATGAGCCGAATAAACTATCTGTCCGGTGTGCGCGCGGGGCCACTGGGCAGCAACTTTGGACGATTGCCTCGCCTGCTCGTAACGAAAATCAACTTTGACTAGCGCGGATCATCGAGGCGCGCTGACCCTTTGGCCAGCTCGGTTCGCTGGCTAGCTTGCGGCTGTCACCTTCTAGTGGATCGCGAAGTTTTCAGAGGGGTTTTTTGCCGTTGCTGCCGTCGCCCAACTCCCTGGAGGCTTTCCCTTCACTTTGGCCGGCTTCTCCGGAAGCCGACGTTGTGGCACCAACTGTGACGTCCACTGACACACCACTGGATTACAACTAGCGTGAAAAATAAGCATCACTGGTGACGCTTTTTTTCTGGCGAAGGCTTAGGAGGTGGAGAACACGCTCCAGTTTGAATTTTGGTAAAACCAGCTTCTTCGCATCACGTTATTAAACTTTTCCAATCAATTAGCGTTTGTTATGCTAACTTCGCCGATATTAGCCAGTAAGCCTAGAATTTATTATCCCAGGCAATCACGATAATCGCTGATTAGGTGGTGTTATGCTATGTTCAAAATGTTTCCCAAAATTATGTGACTGGTTTCTCCTCAACATTAATATTTTGGGCAGTTAAGCATCTGCGATAGTGCATTAACCAGATAATAACACTTTGAAACGGTGCTTCATATAAGTGCTCGCTAACGTACACTCAAAACTAATGATATCTTATGGTAGGTCATGCTCAAAAATGTTTTACGCATGCCTTGTTTGATATTGCCTCATGCCTCTTTATCCCTCTTCTCGAGTGTAATTTATTTATTTATTTATTTATTTGTACCCTCTAGTCCTACAGGCATTTCAGAGGGGAGTGGGTTACAAGGTTATACAAAAAACTAAAAAGCAGCAACAAAAGTAGTAAGCAGATAAGTACAAACATACATGGGCCCTAATCATACAATGTTAGCTAGTGCTGCACGAAACTGATGGTTGTCTTCGATTGCGGCGGTCAGTCCGGGAAGGCGGTTCCAATCTTGTGACGTCCGAGCAATAAATGACTGAAAGAAGGCATTGGTGCTGCATGATATTGTTCCTACTTTCTGTCGGTGATCCATACGAGAAGAAATATATGAAGGAGGAGTAATTAACTCACTGAATAGGGGCGAATTATGGTAGTAAATTTTGTGAAAGAGACAGAGGCGAGAGTGTTTGCGGCGCGAAGTTAGAGTGGGTAATTGAAGCAAGTTTTTCATGGACGTGACACTTGCCGCACGGGTGAAATTACCGAGAATGAAACGTGCTGCGTTGTTCTGCACGAGCTCAAGTGATGTCACCAGATAGTCATGGCTCGGGTCCCAAATGGATGATGCATATTCGAGTTTAGAACGAACCAATGATTTATACAAAAGTGTTTTTAAAGAGGTAGGTGCAGAAAAGAAGTTGCGGCGAAGGTAGCCAAGCAGGTGATTAGCATTATTAATAACGGTATTAATATGAAGCGACCAGGTAAGATCAGTTGTTATGTGAATTCCCAGGTATCGGTACGACGTCACAGGTTCAAGAAGTGTGTTGTTAAGGTAATAGGAACCCGTCGAAAGGGCTGTTCTTGAAATGCGTAAGACTTTGCATTTAGTTGTATTAAGTTCCATTAACCATTGCTCACACCAGTTAGAAATTACATTAATGTCCGATTGCAGTGCCGTAACGTCGTTATCGTTGTTAATTTCTCGAAAAATAACACAGTCATCTGCAAACAAGTGAATATTAGAGAGAACACAGCTAGGTAGGTCATTAACGTATATCAAAAACAAAAGTGGTCCCAAGACAGAGCCCTGGGGAACGCCGGAATGAACAGAACTGGGTGAAGAGTCATAGTTATTGGCTGTGACGAACTGGAAACGATTAGAAAGGAAATACTCAATCCATGCAAACAACTTAGGATCTAGATTTAACTTGCTTAGTTTGTAAAGGAGTAGTTTGTGAGACACTTTGTCAAAAGCCTTGGAGAAGTCGAGGAAAATACAATCAGCGGATGAACGGCGATCTAAAATAAGTGTAGCTTGTGGGTTAATGAAAGCAATTGGGTCTCGCACGAGAACTTCTTTCGAAAACCATGTTGCGTGGGTGAGAAGAAAGAGTTAGCTTCAAGAAATTTGACCAGATGGGAATAAATTACATGTTCGAGAATTTTGCATGGAATGCTTGTTAGTGATATGGGTCGGAAATTGTTAGGCGTGTGTTTGTTACCGGACTTATGGAGTGGCACCACCTTCCCGACTTCCCAATCCGCCGGCAGGATGCTCGTGTCGAGGGTCTGCTGGAATATTTTGCACAAAATAATAGAGGAATACACAACAGTACTTTTTAAGAACTTCGTATTAATAAGGTCAACACCGGGGCTCGATGAGGGTTTCAGTGACTGGATTATTTTACTTACACCACCTGGGTCAGTAACAATGGGGTCCATGGAGAGATAATTACAGTTCTGAAGTTCAGGTATTGAGGGGTTAGAAGAAACAACAAAGTTCTGGCAAAAAACTGCATTGAGTAGGGAAGAACATTCACTACTGGGTATAATGGAACCATCTGGCCCAGTCAATGTAATACTATTCGTTTTAGAAGGAGTGATCACACGCCAAAATTTTTTAGGGTCGTTAATAAGCATAGAAGGAAGGGTGCGCTGAAGAAAGTGTGATTTGGCAAGTTTTACTGCTGCAATGTATGCTTTGTTGGCGGTTGTGTATGCGTTCCATCGGTAATCACTCATCAATGTCAATGTCATCTATAGGCCCCGTGGTTAAAATTTACGAGTCAAAAATTGAACAACATGAAGTAAACCAAGTCAGCAGTGCTAGTGCGCTCCGACTAGTCATTTTGAGTTGTTCTAAGCAACGAACAGCAAGAAAAATAAGTCGGTGGAACGCTGAGTTTACGCTCGATTATAAAAGACGAAAAGCAGTTTGGAAAAAAACTTCATAATCAATACCCAACAAACTGGAAGGACTATCAATTCCTTGCTGGCGTATTTAGGCGTACAGTTAATCACGCGAAAGAATAATAAGACAGTAGACATTTCGATTATCTTTCCAAATACAAAAAGAAGCGTGCTTTGTTCGCTTCTCTTCGGACAAGAAAAGTACTGCCAACGCCTTTAACGTTGCAATAATGTGTCTTGACGCCGCAAGAAACGAACACCTCTCTAGAAGACATAGCGCAAGGTTTAGAACGACGCTTCATTGCTAATCTTTCGGTTATTCGGCCCATGCTGGTAAACGTGCATGAATTTCCAGAAGTTTCTTTATCTGAATTGAGTCAAACAGCATTATGCTTACCGAGGACAGCTCCCGGACCAGATGAAATTGCGAACTCTATGTTAATTTTTTTACTCTAGGACTCACCTAATCTTCTGCTATAACTAGTGAATTATTCGTTAGAGAACGCATGAATGCCCCTAGAATGAAACTTACCAAATTATATTGTTGCTCAAAAATGAAAATGGACCATACTTGTTGGATAACATAAAGCCAATCACACTGACATCAAATTTAGTGAAACTGGTTCAGAGAATCATATATATGAATCAATGAACTTAATACGGAGAGGTCCATTCTATGCCCCTGTGAAATCGGGTTCAGGGCTGGTTGTTCAATTTGCGATGCCCACGTTGATTTAGAAAGTCGGCTTCAATTAGCTCGGCAACATAACAAATATGCAGCTTTAGTTGTCTTAGACATCGCTAAGGCATATGATACCATGGAGCACCGTATTTTGATAGGTAGTATAGAATAACTTGATTTTCTGTCATACGTAGTAGCGTGGGTTCACAATTTCCTTTCAGATAGGAAATTTTATTGTTTTAAAAATGGTTTTTTATAATCTACTCATACACAACATACACAAACGAGAGGAGTACCGCAAGGCTCAGTGCTTTCCCCGGTGCTATTTAATTTACTAATGGGCATCATTCCACGTAAACAGGACATAACTTATGTTTATTCAGATGATATTGCGTTTTTTTTGCAATGACTGATAATATTCAGACTTTATATGAATGGCTGCAGACTTACCTTAACATATTGGAGAGCTAGCTCAACAGCAACTGCTTTCTACTTAATCCGAGTCAATGTGCCCTCCTTGTTTTCCCGCTGAAATACCCCGTGCACATCTCTCTATCCTGCCATCATGAGGATATACCACAGGTGGAATCTGTTAAATACTTTGGAGTAATTTATCGTACATCACTTAACTGGCGACCTCATATTGAATACATCGCCGGAAAAGGTGCGCGGGCTAATGGCATATTACGTAAGCTAAGCAGCTACGACATAGGTGTGAGAAGAGACACACTGGTAATGATATATCGCATGTACGTTCGTCCTATTTTGAAATTTGCTTGTGTATTTTTTCTCTGAAGTTTCAGCTTACAAGTTGTGGCCTCTAGTTTTTCTGGAAAGAGAAGCTTTGCGCTTATGCCTTGGCCTGCCTAAAACAGTTGCTAACAATGTGTTGCATCTCAAATCAAGAGTCCCTCCTTTTTCCTGTAGAATTCACCTTCTGACTGTTATGATATTCTTAAGAATTTATGGATCACTATTACGACATTCAGAAGCAGCCTTTATTTCCACCCCGGAATGATTTTTTGTTGCCAGATGACTGCGGTTGCACACCTTACAAATTATATTTGCACAAAATTTACTGGAGCCTCTAAACGTACGTATATGCGACATCATGCCGAGTCGTGACAATTTATACCCTGTAGTAATTAAATTCGACGATACTCTTCTTAATAATGCCAGATTACTTCCCCATATTATTTTGGATGGATTACTACAAGATCAACTGCGCCGTATAACAACGAACGTTATTATTGCTACAGACGCATCGCAATGCGACTAAAAGTCAGGGTTTGGTATTTTCAGCCCGATTTCAGATTGGTTTTATTCGCTTCGATTACCCAACTTCATACCTGTTTTTGTGGCTGAATTTCTGGCAGTAGGGTCGCCTCAAGCAAGTTAGATACAACAATTACATCAGCTGTCAGTATAACAGATTCTCTATCCCTCTGTGTGGCACTTTCTGTTGGTGTTGATAATCAAGTAACAAAGGAGTTCTCTGCACTAGTGTCTGCGCATTTGAGAAAAGTCCGATTAGTTTGGGTACCAGGACATAAAGCCTTATTTATAAATGAAATAGCCGATTCCTTAGCGAAGTCGTCAATTAGGGGACCGATTCTACCACACTCTCCATCATCCGCTTATGTGAATGCTGCTCGATTCCACAGACGTACGCTTATGGAAGTCTTCAGAGGTACAGTACTAACAAACTCTACCGAATATGGCCATTTAATATATCCCTGGGGAAGAGACTTTTGCCAAACTCGTAAACAAGAAGTAGCTATCACAAGGCTGCGTCACCGGGTACCAAATCAGAATTTCTACAACCACAGGTCTGATCAGGCAGCTTCGCCACTGTGCGCGTTCTGTGATGAACTTGAAACAATAGATCATTTCTTTTTGATCTGCAGGTAGTTTAACACAATACCAAAAAACGCTTTTATAAATACCTTTACGTGGTATTGGTATAGATTTATCTGTGCCTATCATTTTGTCTTTTGGAGCTTCCATTTCTGGGTACTCCAATGCGACATTATGCGTGGCCATCAGGGACTGTATAACGAAACTAATAAGTTGACTGTGTCTATAAGGTTATATACGTATAAAAATCAGAGTTTTGCTCTATTTTAAGAATAAATGTTTCTTTATTTACGTGATTATATGCATTAGATTAAGCAGCACAATTTATTAGGTCATCCAATAAACTTTGTATTATATCTCGATTATTCTAAATCTGCACAATATTTTTTAAACCACTCAGTTCTTGCGTGATCCTCCACAGCGATTATGCGCCTCAAACAATAGGTGAACAAGAACTTGAATAATTCAGTAAGTGAATGCTAAGCCACACACGTACCATCAACCTCGGAGTCAAACAAGAGGAGGACGACTCATTCCACGAACTAAAACGAGAATTGACCAAATAATTTGGCAGCAAATGCAGACATTCAAACTTAACAGAAAAAAAAAAACACAGCATATCCACGAGGTGAATGATGAGTGGGGTAAAGCGGACGGACGAATGCGTGGAAGCACGGACGGACCAATGGGCGCTTCGCCCAACTCATCATAATTCAATCAGAGGATGTGCTGTGACACCGTTTTTATTGACATGCAATGCAATTTTATGACCTTGAAAACTGGCTACTAGGACGAGATGGCAGGTGCCGCACACTGTTAATAGAACGAAAAGAAGGAAGTGCCCAGTTTGAACAGTGGTGCAAGGCTGCAACCATCAGTGGAGCTAGTGTTCGACCTAGCTATGCTATTTTAGTAAAGCCAAGCTTCTGTTAGACATGCTAAGGTTTCGCTAGTAGTAAGTATGATTAAACTAGGCTAAACTTGGCTATAGATATGTCACGTGACTACCTGTTACGTGGTGTTGTGATTTTGTCGTGTGACTAGCTGTTGAGTGGTTTTTGGTGGGAAGATGTGACGTCACAAGCTGTTACGTGTTTCGTGGGGGATTACGTGATGTTGCGGGATTTTAGTCACGTGGCTGAATCTTAGGAAATGTTTAGTCACGTGAGTAGTGAGGCGATGTTACCATTATTCAAGTCTTATGACTAGTTATTATGTGTTGGTACGTGGTTTTAGTCCTTCAAGTAGTTACGTGGTTTCGCGCGATATTTATTAACGTGACTAATGACGTAATATTGCGTCATTTCTATTCACTTGGCTAGTTGTTACGTGATGTTGCGTGACATTTCGACTTGTCCACCCTGGTTCTTGTATTCCACGCCGTACAAATAGACGCATATGCTCTGGGAGTTAAGCAGGAGTTGAAGAGCTAGGACGAAGCGATTGCATACCTGATTCATGATGACGATAATTCCACTTCCCAGTACCTGGCGCAACGTAAAAAGCTTACAGAGCTTTGCTCTTAGAAAAACCAGCGACGACGCTATCAAAGCCCCACATGCACGCCACTAGGAAGACAGTTGTCGCAACGCCAGAACTAGAGCACCAACTGCCGCAAGAAAAAGGATAAATGGGATTTTTAGAAACGTATGAAAGTACGCTTTTTATATCAGTAAATAGTCACTATATGCCACTGTCTCACAGAAGTTTTACTGGAGAATTCAAAGCTGTTTCTTGTACACGTAACGCATTATAGTACAGCCCTAGTAGAATTCTCATGCTAAATGAGTTGACATAAAATACGTTTATAGTGTAGTTTTGTCGTATTTTTGTTGTCCTTGTATCGCGGACGACGTATATGAAGGCCTTCCGCACTTCTTGATGCGTGACCGTTTCGTGCCTGAAGAAGGCCGAAGTATCAGATGTACGTGGTGCAGAAAGCTGCCTTTATATGATCTATTTCTTATATTGAATGACGAATGTAGAGTTAATTCATCAAAACGCGTTGTGGGGATAGTTAGCAATGTATTTTTATGAATGTAAACCAGAGCCACATTTCTCATGAGAAGATACAGAAAGACAAGAAAAAACAGATGGTGCACTCCAACTATGTTTATTGACGAAGTTGGCGATTTCATTGACAATAAACAGGTGAGGAGCAGCACCCATCTTGACATGTCTTTTTTTGTGATCGCGTGAAAAATTGTGGTGCTGGTTTAGACTCACAGAACAGAAATAGATCATATAATGGCATATACCATCAATATGCACCACAGACTCTAAAAGACAGTCACACCAACACTAAATCGAGACGTAAATAAATTGGGGCAGCGTAGGTTACATAGAAATAATTAGTTATGAAAAATTACTAACTTCAACGCAGTCATAGATATGTGAAATTCACAATGCATAACGTGCCCATTGTTTAACCCAACAACGTAACCTACAATGAGATATTGATCATCAAATTTCAAATACACGAATCTTGCTGTACATAAGCCTCAGCAACGAGTTAATTCGCGTTTGAGACACTACTATCGTGATAAAACAGCGCGGACGACGAGACGCCAATATAAAAAACAACGCTGTGTCCTGTGCAGTCTTCATCCCATCGTCTGCGCAGTTTTGCCCAGAATGTTGATATACCAACTAGCCCACCTATGAACTTTATCCTTGTTTAAGCTCCAGTGAGAAGCGTAGAGCAGCCGGATATTCTGCGTAGATTTTTCACGGGAAACAGCTATAGCTCAACAAAAGCCTGCGTGACTGAAACACGTAGATTCCACCCATGCCGAAGGCGGAAATGACGACGATGTTATAAGAGTCGTGGTGCGACTGTGACGACAGAATGAAGATGGTGACGTGGAGGCTATGCAGCGACCACGACGGCATTACGATTTTTAACAATTCCGAGTAGGTCATGTTGTCTTATGACAGCGAGCGAATATATATATATATATATATATATATATATATATATATATATATAGCTTCAATATCATACAAGACAAAAGTTAAGGGTGCGATGGAGGTCTAATTGATAAGAATTGGTTGAGCAGAAAAAATTGCTAGTGGCAGCGTTTTGGCAAATCGCATTGTCTTCATGGGAGCAGCATCATTGCCGTGATGAAATAAAAAGTCTTCTTGTCAAAACGATGGCCCCAGCGACATTCCCTGTTTAATAATTTGCCAGCTCATTGCGTGTTTTGTAGTGAGAGCATCAGAAGTAAAGACCCACAAAGTTTCAAACTGGCTACACAAATTTTCATGGACTGGCAGGGGTCTGTGGTTATTTGATATTATCTGCACTACAGGCCACAAGTAAAAGACGAGAAATGTGTAGCCAAACCAACATGCATTCAAGCCATTCATTAAACGTATTCTGCCGGCAGCACACAGACTGTCGTCATCACGAATTAGTTTAGCGACGCTGCACTTGTCAGTTCAGTAAGGTTTGCAGAGAACTGGGTTTACTCGTGCACTCAAACAAAATGAATAATGAACTGAAATATTTGTGCTTACCCGTTGCCGCTAACAAACCGCAAAAGCCTTCAATGAACTGCAAATTCCTGGTTGAAACGACCACAGAGCCGCCTAATTCTTGTGATGGCCGGGTTTATCCATCTTCGTCGAATGCATGGTTCACCTGCTCAACATGGCCTACTGCGGCACCCGTTCACTGCACGCCACATGGAATGCCTTATCTTTTCCGTATTCATGCTTGCCACACCAACGCCTCCTCTAGTTTATCAATGCCAGCCAGATTCACCCGATTACACCATGCACCCGACCCAGCCGGTCCGCACCCTCTCCTCTAGCCCTTCCCTGCTCTCGCTCATCGCCTAACCTTCGCATGTGTTCAGTGGTCATGGGGGAGAGAATCCCTCATGTAGTGCCTCACGATGGAAATCATACGAAGTAATTCTTTGTTCAGTTGTCTACAGACTCGTGGGGCGGCGTCTTGCATTCCTCGTGTTCACTATGTTGGCGGTGACACTGGGTCTGATACGAAGTTTTGAGATTCACAACTTTCACCGCCTAGAGAGGGCGCTAGTGCAAGCCCAACATGGCTGTCGTTTGGGGGATGTGTAGCCGGCGCGCCGGCAGCCGCCGCTGGCGTGCCTGTCACTTCGAACTGCGTAGTATTTTCGGCTGCAGCAACCGTGTTATCAAGGCTTTGCTGAGAAGGTCATTGATTCTAGCATGTATTATATTCGACACTGCGTGTTGAGAAACGCGTGTGCGGCGTATATTTAAGGAAAACAAGTTTTGAACACCGGGCACATCGTCTGCTGCGGTGTGAAGGAATGCACGTACAGCTTTGTGAACGCTGCTCGTGCCACAGCCGGGGAAGATCGAGTGGCCGTGCTCGTGCGAAGCAGAAAGTCTCGCCTTTGACTAAGCGGCGTCTGCACAATGGCGCCAAACATAATTCGTGATTCTTTTGTCTCAGCAAGCAAACAGTAGAGAGTAAATCATTGCTACTACGACTCGCAGTACCTGTCCGACTTCAGATAACCGTAGTAGAAATTGCCCGCGACAAAATATAAAGCACCAGCGAGCCACCAAAGTGAGGCCGACTGAACGATGGCATGGGCTGGCTGCGTAGGCATCCCCCAAACGACCGTTACGACCGATGCCGCATGCCGACCCTACCACCTGTGAAAGTTGCGAATAGCGTCAGGGGGCGGAAGCTCCCTATACCTCCCATGTATTCGCTCTCAGCAGTGGCAGCGCCGCTTTTACCACTGGCGGTTGCCGGGCATCCTACTAGAAATACATCCATGAACAGAATTATTGTTTCATCACGTCACTGGTGAGGAGCCAAAATGGAGGGGAAGGAGGAAAACTTGAGAGAAGGATGGTTGCTACAAAGGCCTTGCTCTCCCACTCCGCATGCAAGCGGAATGTGCTCTTGCCTTTTTTTCTTCAGGTCCGCTGGCCACTTGATCAATCCAGCCATAAGATTTTGTTGATCTTTTTAATATTGTTCGTGTTTTCTGAAGAGGCGAAAGTGAAACCGACTGATTCTTCAGTAAGACGAAACTCGATCGGCACAAATAAAATGAACTTTTGATTACACATTTTGTATAAAAGAACAGACACACGTAGTGTGAAAGTGTCAATCTCTAAAAACAGATTTAATTTACAACTAACACACGGACGTAATGAGCAAACTTTGAACCCAGAATATTCAAACCAATGCGAAAATTATCAACAATCACGAGTATTACACGTCGTATTTGACTCAATCACGTTTCTTATGACAGCACACATACTTTTCTTACAGAACTCGAGTACTAAACAAGGCTGAAGTTCAGAGGCACGCAGAGCCTTGAAGTGATCAGACGTTTTTCAATAAAGAATGTCGCTGGAAACACTGTTTCGGCAAATTCACTTGTCTGCGTCAAGGCAACAGAGTTGTCTGGACAAATAAAAATTCACTGGTCAAAACGTTGGCTCCATTCACATTTTCTGTAATACTTTTTAGAAGCATTTAGTCCATCACGTGTATTTTAGTGGCACTATTTCAAGACTCACAAATTTTGAAACCGCGGCTTCAGGAGTTTCATGAGCTGGAAGCACACTATAATTACTTCACCTCATTTTAACTACACGCCAAAGGTAAAAGAAACTAAAGCTATGTAGCCGAGCCAACTCGAATTTAAGCCTTTCAATAAACACATTTTCCCGACAGGAGCTTTGCTGCCGTCTTTACCAATTAGTCAAGCGACAGAGCACTTCTATCAGTTCAGTCAGGCTTGCGGAGAACTAGGCTTACTCATATGCACTTATGCGAAATCAATACCTGCTCAAATAATGAGTGTCGATTCTTGTGCTCAACCGTTGCCTTTAGGAAATGCTTGAAAACCTTCGCGAAACTAGAAGTCTCCGGGTTAGCACACCGCAGAGCCGCGGAAAACATGCGTTGCCAGGTTAAGCCACCTTCGACGAATGCATGCTTGACTTGTTCGGCGTAGTTCACTGTGGCTTGAGTTCTCTGCGCGCCACAACTTGCTGTCCTTTTCTCTCCCGTAGTTGACACGCCAAACAAGTAAGATAACTGAACGCGATCCAACTTCTAATATCGCTGAGCGAGGGGTGAGAAGGATCAAAGGCAAGCGCTACGAACGCAAATAAATGACTTCCCGCGCTTCGCCTGATTTAAAGTTCACGAAACAAGAACTAAGAAAATACATATTAACAAAAGAGAAGTTTGTTACGTGGGTATTGTTTTCTTTATTTATAAAAACTTGTTAAAGCCAATAAATACGAACATGCACATCAACCTCACTCCGTTCAACTGAATCTTAGGATGCCCTGCAACCACTACGAGCGTGCATGCTTTTTGAAACCAAAGCTAGCCCTGAGTTTCCAGGGCCTGATAGCGTGTTACCATTTGTGACGCTATGCGGGCAACCAACAGGGAAGCGTCACTGCAAAGGTACTGCATGCACTGTGCCATGATGCGGCGGCGGCGTTGCTTTGAGCCACAAAAAAAAAAGAGCACGAAGAACCACATCTGACATACGTATGATATTGGAATGGGAAACACGTCTATCACATCTCCAGGGGAAAGCGCTCGGAAGCACGTGTGACGCAATCAACGTTACCCATCATGTAACGTCGCATTACAACCACTCTCTGAACTAAGGTGGACCAATGGCTCACGCGTTGAAAAGCATGCGTTTGCACTGGCATTGAAAGAAATAAAGGAGCCCTTGGACACGTCCACCGAGCGAGATAACCGAGCACGAGAAGTCTTGTAATATCGCTGAGTGAGTGGCAAGGATTAGCGGAGCAAGGGCTACGAACACAGGTCAAGTAGTGTTCATGCTTCTCCCCAATTAAAGTTAACAAAATGGGAAAGTAGAATGTACGAAAGGGCAGTTTTTAATGTTCAATAAATTTTTCACGTCTTTAAAAACTTCTCAAAGACAATAAATGCCAACATCAACCTCGCTTCGTTATACCAGATCTTAATTTTCTGGACAACCGCTACGAGCGAGCATGTTCCTTGAAACCGAAACTGGCACTCTATTTCCGGGGCCTGCTTCAGTTGGAATGGGCATTGGGGTATAGTACACGGATTACTCGAAGCTTCGTTCTTTAGATGCGGAGCATCTAATACTCGAGGCTTGTAGTGCGGCGCCGTCCGCAAGCTTCCTCCTTCTTCTTCCACCATCTGTGCATCCCTTCCTCCTCTACACACCGCGCGCGCTTCACTCCTCCACCATCTGTGCACCCTTCCTCCTCTACACACCGCGTGCGCTTCTCCTCTTCACGAACATTCGCTAGCTGTATAATGTAGCGCGCATGCGCCGTCACGCTTCGATAACATCGGCAGCTGACGCGCGCGCATGCGCCGTCGCGCTTCGAGAACATCGGCAGCGGACGCGCGCGCATGCGCCGTTGCGCTTCTCCCCCTTCTCGAACATTCGACAGCTGACAGTGCATGCGCCGTCGCGCTGTATATATACTCAAGGTCGGCGCTCGCTCGCTCAGTTGCCGCTCGTCGGTTGGTTTGTACGGCGCGTCGACGTCCAAGGTCGCGGTGAAATGAATTCCAACGAATCCACAAACACAATGATCGACGTCCCTTCGGCCAGCGCCGCCCTTTCGCATACGTGTGTACGTGTTCACTCATTTAACACCCCCTCCTACAACCACGTTAAGTGCCCCGCCGCGGTGGTCTAGTGGCTAAGGTACTCGGCTGCTGACCCGCAGGTCGCGGGTTCAAATCCCGGCCGCGGCGGCTGCATTTCCGATGGAGGCGGAAATGTCGTAGGCCCGTGTGCTCAGATTTGGGTGCACGTTAAAGAACCCCAGGTGGTCAAAATTTCCGGAGTCCTCCACTACGGCGTCTCTCATAATCATATGGTGGTTTTGGGACGTTAAACCCCACAAATCAATCAATCAATACAACCACGTTAACCAATTTAGCCATCGACCCAAGTAAGTCGCAATTTAACACCCCATTTCACAACTACGTTAACCAATTTAGCCATCGACCCAAGTAAGTCGCACTTTAACACCCCGTTAACCAATTATATGCTCCGCATCCTCCTCAGTGTTCCCCTGAGGGAAGCTGCGGGCAATTTTTTTGCTCCGTTTGGATCCATGTGACCTGGAGTTGCACTGTCGCAAGGTGAAGTTCAGCAAAACTTTATGAGTTCCCCTTCACCATAGTGTTTCCTAATATTACTAGAGGGAACTCTGACACTGCGATCGTTCAGTGACCATGGTAATGATGTGTAGTGCCTCGTTTTCACACTTGCGGGGAGCGAATCGCGTGCACTTGTGGCTTCGTGTATTGCTGGTTTCGTTTTTGCTTTAAAGGAAAAAAAACGTTTTGAGCTTCATGACCCGATTTGGAATGGTAAGCCTAAAAGTGAAAATGGTGAAGCATAAGTACCAAACATTGGCCGATTGTTCTTTCGTGAGAGAACAGCTTCAAGCACCACGAATACGCAGGAAGCCATAAGTACGAAGATTAGCCATTATTGTACTACCCATCATTCCCATGCTCGCTGAAGCGCTGTGCGTTGCAGCTCCCATAGGCACTAGCGTCCGAGTTCCCTGTAGTGTACATTTGAAACTCTATGCCCTTCACCACCTTAAGCTTTTCTAGCGCACCAATTCCACTCGCTCACGAGATTCACAATTATTCATTCTTTTACCTAAAACAAGCGCTAAACACAACGATAAACACAGGTGCTAGTACGTTATAAACCGCAAGCACGAAGATAGGCAAATTCGTGTAATACGCATAATTTCCGTGGTGGCTGTACAATCTCAGTGCCGCAGTTTCTTCTTATAAATATTTTGTAAAACTCGGTGGTTAACACGACAGCTGTTTGACGACAAACGTATCACGATGACTATGCAACGATGACGAAGAAATGACAATACCTCGAAAATGATAGAATATTAAAACTGCATGACACTGACACCATGACATCAATGGAGTGACAACCGTACAACGACTACAAAAGAATGACATAATAGCACGATCAAGATGACATGGCCATGCCATAACGACGATGACAAGGTGCCTACCTAATGTGCCATGGTAGCAATGCAGTTCAAATAACGCGTACCCTGAGGAAAACCAAAAACAGACAGCGACCACGAAAGTACAAGTATACATACAATCAAACACCTTTTTTCTTTATTTCACGCGCTTTCGTGGTTGGTGTCCACGTCTTTTCTCTACAATACAGGTTTCCGTACGACTCTTTACTTCCCAGCATTTCATTTCCCACGCGTTTTTAGACAGCTGTCCCGAAGGTCGCGAGATCAAATCCCAGCTGCGGGGGTCACGCTCGTTTACTCAAATTTAGCTGCACGTTAAGCAATCTAAGGCGGTACAAATTTCTATGCCCTCAACTACGGCGTCGCTCAAAATATTGCCATGGTCTTGGGACGTAAACCCCGACAATTATCACTATTAAAACTTTCCGCACGTTCAACTGTGCGCCGCTTTCTCCGCTTTTGTAAGGCGGAGTCAACCCCAAGCGAAAAGCATTCGGTGGTTCCAGCTTTGTGTAGGCCAGTCTCTTCGCAGTCAAGATAAAGAAAGCCGTCCTACGTATTGCTTTCTTCATTTCACGGATCATCCTGTCGCGTCATTCAGCTACGTGTTCTCAACGAACTCTGTGGAAACAGTGAGTGGTCCGTGACGCAAAAAGTTTTGTCAAGAATTTATTCATTCAAGGTGCTCCGTCTCACTACCGCGGGGGTGGATCTCGCTGTTATAGCTGCACGCCATGCTTAAACTCGAAGCTGCTCATCAATAAGTCACAGTTGCTAATTCAAACGAAATCTCCATAGGCTAACAATTAATGATGATGAGTGAATCTGTTAATATTGTTGCCACTCCATCACTTTTATCGTGAAACGAGTTTTTGTCGCGTTAGCGACAAAATTTTCAATTATACGGCCAGTGCATTTGTTTCTTTTTCGTTCCTTCCTCTCTTTTTTTTGCTTTGCAGATTGGCACAATTTCTCCGAATTTTAGTCATTTCAAATTGTAGACTATCTTTTTAAAATTTAGGCACATTACTATACAAAGGCTGCAAGCAGTCAGATGAAAGCCACTGCTTGGTATGGTATAATCACCTTTTCAGCCGCATGACCGAGTTTGCGGAGTGAATTTTTTTCCCCTTTAATGAGGCATAAGAAGAAAACGTGCTGGCATAAAGCCCTGTAACAAAAGCGCCTTAATGTTGATCAAGGGTGTACTCCTCGAGCTTTTTAAACTTTCCTATATTTGTTACCTCACACCCCTGGCATACACACATACTTTCAGCTGATACTATCCATTGCACTGTGAATTGCTTGGTATAGAGTAGAACCTTTCTGCGTCTTGATAGTCAATGTATGTTTATTACTCTCTGTACTGATGTTATATAGAAAGAGCCGGACAGTCCGTTAATTATCTGCGCCATGATTGTGAATAATATTTTGGTTATCCTAAACATTAGCAATAAATTGAACTCCCTAGAAAACTATAAGGACCTCCTTAGCGACAAAATATTGAAAACTTACTGACTTCTTCGTATCAGCTAACTGACGTTTTTAAAAAATGGCGCAGTTTAAGCTCTTCTTAGTGCTGCGTTTGCTTAATCACGGAAATAATGTATGTGCCAAGCAGCTCCTAACATGGGAACAAATTTTCAATAGTCTAAACTAAAGTGGATGGGTCTGCAGGGTCGGTGATCTTTCCTGCAACAGCGACAACGGTGAAGTTTTGTTTATCCCACCAGACATCATCGACAGCTGCGGAACTTGCTGCTCTATGTAGTGCAATTCAAGTCATTAAACACCAAGAAGCCAAGAAATGGGGCGTGTTCACGGACTCTAAAGCAGCACTACAGTGTTTGATATTCGCCTTACGCCGGGGACCTTATGAACAACTAGTGCTGGAAATTAGAGAGCTGCTTCACCACCTCTTCGACGAAGGACACCGAATCACGTTTCAGTGGCTTCCAAGTCACTGCGGCATATTGGGCAACGAACATGCCGATGCAGCTGCCCGATCAGCACACGAAGATGGTGAAGAAGAATCTATACCATTTTCAAGACAGATGCTGCAATGACCATTTGAAAAATCGCTAATGCAGAATTAAAATCCCTGTGGAACGCCGAGTGCTTACGGCACACGCGACTGCATAGACTGGACACGTCTCGTCGACTCCGGCCTCCGTCTGGACTCTCTCGACTCGAGACAACGGTGCTTTGCCGACTATGGCTTGGTGTCGCCTTCACCAAAGCTTTCGCCTTCCGAATTGGCATGGAAGACAGTGCTCCTTGCGGTCATTGCGGCAGCGATTAAACTATAGAGCACGTTGTCTGTCACTGCCCTCGTTACAGCGTCGGCAACTAGCTGCTGCGTTAGCTCGCCTTGATGACAGACCTTTGTCTGAACAATCAGTGCTGGAAAGACGACATGACTTGTGTGCTTCACAGAAGATCAGTGAAGGCCTTACTGAACTTTTTGCGTGGCAGCGGCCCATTGTATAGACTGTAGCACCCCAGCTCCCCCCCCCCTTTTTTTGCGCGCGTCTATTTCCCTCTTCGCTTTCTTCCCAATCTTTCTTCCCCCTTCCCCCATCCCCTAGTGAAGGGTAGCAAACCGGCTGCTCCATTTTCTGGTTAACTTCCCTGCCTTTCCCTCATTTTATTCTCTCTTCAATAGTCAACCCATGACCTTGATTTCAGGCACAACCTTGATTTCAGGCCCGACTTCCCACGGCAAGTGCGTAGGCAGCTTAGATGAAAGACCGCTCTCAGAGGAACAGGTTATAAGAACTTTGTCTAGGCATTCTTGTCTGTACAAAGCTACAAAAGCTTATTTGAGAATATTAAAGAATGGACACATAGAAGCCTATGTGAACAGTTGTCGAACATTTATCTCTGGGACGAGGTGTTCGTTACTAACTGCGTCTTCAATAATAGTCTCGCCTTCCGTTCTTGGTATCTCATCTAGTAAGTTCATTTTCCCTTCCCAAGAGTAGTGTTTCCCTTTACCGAAAGGTAGAGTAGCGCACCTTTTAACATAGACAACAGAGACATCGGAGTAGCCCCACTGGCACGTATATACATGTGTAACGAAGAGCTTTCAGCACAATTGAGAGATGACCGAAGCAGCAAAATTGTGACTTTAGCATTCCCACGCAAGCTTTAAGATGAGCCGCTTTCTGCGAACCATTCTTCTTCAAATTGTGGATCGTGCCTGCTACCCACGTTTTTGGCGAGCTTCTGCCACGGCCCACGGGTAACTCGTGGCATTCTTTTGTGGCTGCAGCTTTACGTTGTATGCTCTCTCTCTCTTTCTTAATTTTTCCTTCGCTTACCTGTCTCATACCAATACTAGTATTAATCATCATCGTCATTCTAGACACGGATATCGTAAAAATTGTGCAGGTCACTTCATTCGTTAATTTCTTAATTTGCAATATTTATTAAGAAGAAAGCATTACAAGCCCCGCCGTGGTGGTCTACTGGTTAAGGTACTCAGCTGCTGACCCGCGGGTCACGGAATCAAATCCCGGCTGTAGTGGCTGCATTTCGTATGAAGGCGGAAATGTTCTGGGCCCGCGTGCACATACTTGGGTACACGTTAAAGAGGCCGATGTGGTCGAAATTTCGGCCGCCCTCCACTATGGCGTCTCTCATAATCATATGCTGATTTTGGGACGCTAAACCCCACATATCAATCAAGGAAGCCTTACATGTCTTATAATGAAGGTGGTGTGGTGAAAAGCCGACGTGGGCTACAAGAAGCACTCGAATAACTAGCTAATCATGCAACTCGTGGCACCAGGCACGCAAGCTGCGCATTCATTTTGCCTTTGTGGTGGGCGTGTGCGTAATTTTCAAATTTTCAAACACAGTCGTCCGTGTGACTCTTGCTTTGTCTTTGCAAAAACGCGAAACCGAGGCAATAGTGGAGATGGTCCCTGTGGCGCATTGAATGCATGGAAAGCTTCCGCGTAGTGGCGCAGTATATTAAAAGGCGGCATACATGTCACTCGACCTACGGACTTCCAATGAGGTGAAAGCCATACGAATGTGTGTGCAAACATGACTATGGATTTGAAAAATGTCACAGTCACAGCGAAAGCTAAAAGTGCAGCCTTTCAGAGCCTTTCAAAACACTAATTGGGTGACTACTGCAAGAACACTTGCTTAATACCCGCTAGATATAATAAAATCTTTGGGGTAGTAGGCCAGCATTCGCTGTGCTATTTTTCGCCATTCTTCTGAAAAGCGTCGTATCCGCTAAACACTTGCAAGGAATTTTGCCCCAATTGTTCATGCAGTGGCTGACGACGATGAGGAATTCTGGCTGAAGTGGGTGTGCGCCACAGTTAATAGGGGAACAAGAACAAGTTTTTGTAATGGGTTGGAGCATTGGACGACCCACTCGTTACTTTATTCACATTGTCCTAGTCCCAAGCACCCGTGTGGCTCGTGGCTCGGGTTCGATCCACACTGTGTCATTGGTGCTAGATTTTTTTTTCTAATTTCTTGCGATGTGGTTACGGGCACCAGCGGCAGCGGCGGCGGCGGACAACTGCGCGTTACCCGAGTAGTGATCTCATAAAAGCTTTCGCTGTAATATATAATAATGAAGCAAGATAAGTAAGTAGTGAATGAATTAGTGAAAGTTAATCATTTAAAGTAAAACGCACGATTTTAATATCAGAGTTTTTCAATACATTTATTGCTCATGAAGCTTCGGCGAGAGTTTTATTTAGGGACAGAAGCAATCGCTAGGGGCGTCCTCATCCACGCCGGGGCATCTGAGCTGCCCTGGCACTGCAATGGTACGGCACGCGTTAGAATTGCGACATGTGATTAAATGTACACATGAGGAGTGCTTACATCTTCAGAGGGATGTTGCCTTCAAGGAAATTCGGGAAGGCTCTAATGAAGGGAAAATCAGTGTTGAATGGAGCTTTGAATCTAGAAATTTAATGGCAGCAAACGTGTGCTGCTCCCACTGTGAGATATGCGACCGCTTTAATATCAAGCTTCTTCTTTTTCTGAAGCATGTAGTAAATATTCCGGTACCATTCAGAGTTCTTTAAAGACTTGGCGGATCTTGGCGAGTCGCGGAACTGCAGTGGTTGCAACTCTTGACAGCGCATATTCAATCTTTCAGGCTATATGTACATTCAGTGTTTCTATATGAATGTATCTTAAAGTAGACTCGTATTTATCGAACCAGGAACCAGTTTGAATGAGTGAGCGCTCTCAATTTAGCAGTTGACGAGAATTAAGAAATACATCGTATAGCCTTTTTATGGTTTTCATGTTTTGCTTTCTGTTGATTTGTCACTATATATGATGCCATGGCGCGTTTAAATTCGTGGTGTTCATGCGATGCAGTTTCCCAGTCCCTTACTCTGTGGATAGCTTACTCATTCTGTGTTTCACCTGTCCTTCTTTATTGCGTTTACTGTTAAAGCGAACGACTTAAATGCCTCATCGAACGTAAAAATTGACTGACAGCGTCCCGCAAAGGCGGCGTCCACATGCGACGCAAAAAATTATCTTCCCACCCTCATCACGCATTGGTATTCACAATTAAATTTCCACTCCTTTACAGCTTGCGCAAGTTTTGTACAGTTCTTGGTGCATTCTTTCTTGCGCCGTCACCGTAGCAAGCTTCTATTGGTAGCACTCAAGTCTTTCTTCCAAGCAATCAACCTGTGTTATGAATTTTTCAAGCCGTGGGGAGCTGCATGTAGCTCAGTCTGCTTGGCGTTTGGTCGTCTCAGTGCCTGTATAAAAGAAAACGGCGAGCATTTCCCTAATCGAGTTTTTTTATTACTGGCATGCAACTAGGAAGAGGCGTTTAGTATGCTCACCTTCATTAACTGTGTCATTATCACGACAGATGCCCCACCGTGGCAGTCTAGTTGCTAAGGTACTCGGCTGCTGATCCGCAGATCGCAGAATCGAATCCCCACCACGGCGGCTGCATTTTCGATGGATGCGAAAATGCTGTAGGCACGTGAGTTCAGATTTCGGTGCACGTTACAAAACCCCAGGTGGTCAAAACTTCCGGAGCCCTCCACTACGGCGTCTCTCATAATCCTACAGTGGTTCTGGGACGTTAAACTGCCTATAACGATCCACGGCAGCTGCGTCAAAGGGACTCATGCACAGTGTCGGTGCAGCCTTGACAGTTTCCAGATCAGCTGACTGTTCCCGGCGACGCTTCGTAGGCGGGCAAGCTCTGAATCTCTTTAAGCTAAACAAATACGCCGGGAGGCCGTGGGAAAACTTCGGCACAGCGTCTAGCCACAGTTTCGAAATATCGCGCGGCGTCTTCACAACAACTCATCCGATTAGCCACTGTTTCACAGGAAAGATCTCACTCTAATGGAAGTGCTTTTCGCGCACACGCAATGGCGTGTGATCAAATGTGAAACCACCAGTTCTTGTTCTTGTCGTGTAGGAACCCACCGTTTGCTGTTTAGCCAGAAAGAACATACATTCATTAAATGCGAAGCATTTCTTAGCCAACTTCGGCGGATTTGACAATATCTATCTATCTGTCTGTCTGTTTGCCTATCTATCTATCTATCTATCTATCTATCTATCTATCTATCTATCTATCTATCTATCTATCTATCTATCTATCTATCTATCTATCTATCTATCTATCTATATATCTATCTATCTATCTATCTATCTATCTGTCTATCTATCTATCTATCTATCTATCTATCTATCTATCTATCTATCTATCTATCTATCTATCTATCTAGCCGCCTACCACTTTTGGCTCTCCTGGCCTTTCGGCAGTGGTATCTATACGAAAATTGGGATAGCATAACATCAAAATCATGAGCTGGTGGTCATGAGTGTCATGACTTACATGTCATGGTCTTGCTGCTCTTGCGGTGGTTTTGTTCACATGACATATGGCAAAACTGGTACGGTATGACATGAAGCCTGTCCTAACGTAGAAATCATGACATGCATGTCATGTAAGTCATGACTACACGCCACGCTCATGGTGCGCTCGTGGTCATTTCGCAAGCTTCACACATAACAGATTTGTTATTACGTGACGTGAATGGATTATGAGGGTATATGACTGGTACAAACATGATAATCATGACATGCATGTCATGTAAAAACATGACTATTTGCCATGCTCATGATGCACTCGCGGCCGTTTCACTAGCTTAACATATAGCATATTTGGCATACTATGACGCGAACAGATGACAAACGTAAATGACACGTTCAAACATGGCAACCATGATATGGGTGACAGGTAAAACATGACTACATGCTACGCTTATAGTGTGCTCACGGTCGTTTCGCTAGCTTCACATATACCCAATTTGCTGTTACGTGACGTGAATGGATGAAGAAGATATATGACTGGTGCAAACATCATAATCATGACATGCGTGTCATGTAGGATCAACACTACATTTCACGCTCATGATGTGTTCCCGGCTGTTTCACTAGCTCCCCACCTACCGAATTTAGTACTACGTGACGTGAATAGACAACGAAAGTGCATGGCATGTAAAACATGATAATGTGAATATGTATCATGTAAAACATGAGTATACATGCTACGCTCCTAGTGCGCGTGCGACCGTTTCACTAGCTTCACATGTAGTAAACTTGGTGTTACGTGACGTAAAAATGAATGACGAAGGTATATGACTGGCGCAAGCATGACGTTCATGACATACCTCTAATGTAGGAACATGACTACATACCACGCTCATCATGCGCTCGCGGCCGTTTCTCTAGTTTCACATCTGCGAAATTTGGTATTGCGTGACGTGAATAGACGACGAAGGTAAATGACATGAAAAAGCATCGTAATTATCACATGCATGTCATGTAAAACATGACTTCATGCTACGCTCATAGCGCGCTCAAGGCCGTTTTGTTGGCTTCACATATACAGAATTTGGTATTACGAGCTGTGAATGCACGAAGACCATGCGGAAACATGATAATCATCATACGGAAGTCATGTACGGCATATTTTACATGCCACGCCTATGGTGCGCTTGCCGCTGGTTCGCTAGCTTGATATACACCTTGTAGGCATCGAGTGAAGCCACTGTATTGCGAACATGGATTGACAGGCTCTAACAAGCGAAGCACAACATGAAACGTTAGTGGTGCCGTCGTTACGCGACCATAAACAACATACCATACCTGCATCTTATCTAGATAAGTGAGTGCATATAACATCTCTACTTGAGTTTGCTTGATTGATATGTGGGGTTTAACGTCCCAAAACCACCATATGATTATGAGAGACGCCGTAGTGGAGGGCTCCGGAAATTTCGACCACCTGGGGTTCTTTAACGTGCACCCGAATCTGAGCACACGGGCCTACAACATTTCCGCCTCTATCGGAAATGCAGCCGCCGCAGCCGAGATTTGATCCCGCAACCTACGGATCAGCAACCGAGTACCTTAGCCACTAGACCACCGCGGCGGGTATACGCGTGTTTGCTGTGTACTGAGTCTGTCCGCCTCGAAACGTTATGCATATTTTGAAATGACATATCTAAACATGAGCGCGCACCCCCGCCCCCCCTGTTTTTTTCGCTGGCGAGATAAGCGCGCGCGCACATAAATAAGCCCGGCCGAAAAGGCGATGTCTCGCTCCACAGAAAGAAAAAGAAAGCGCATCCTTCCTCGTATATATATACATACATATGCATATACGTGAATGACGGTGGCGGTGGTGGCCGCTACGGCAATAACCAGCCGAGACTGTCCTTGCAGTTTCTATCGCAATAAAAAAACGCGAGGAGACATGCCATGGTATGCGTGCGTGGTATGACCAATGCCCCCGGCGAGGAGGCAGCACCGCCCCGCGGCTTCCACTTGCAGCGCACAAAGCTCTCCCATAGAGTTACGCCGAAGCTTTATGACCAGTAAAACCATCCAAGGACTCTGATAGAATAAACAAATGAGTGCGAGTTAATTTGTGAGGTTTAAGCTCTGAAATTTAACCATATGATGGTAGTAAAAGAAAAATTAAGTGTGCAGTGACTTAATTAGTCAAAGTGACATCAACTACACTCAATTAATTAACTAGGAAACGTTGAGCACTAAGTAAAATGCACGGTATTATAGCCGTGCCGGCAGCCTGTAGCCTTCAAATCATCTTAGGTGAATGTGTAAGTGGGCCTGCATGTTTTATTTATTTATTTATTTATTTATTTATTTATTTATTTATTTGTTTGTTTATTTATTTACTGATATAATAGTCAGAATGCAGTCCAAATTGTACAAAGTCGTGATCTAAGGAAAATCTGTACTGTTAACAGGCTCCTTATATTCCGCACAATTGAAAGCCTCCCGGTGAACAAGCATCGTACCTCAAAAAGAGAGAGAAGGAAAGAAAGCGACACAGCGTGTTGGACACCCTCGTTGGACATGGCAGAGCACAGGGTCTCCCGACACATTTCCAGGCGACTGTCTCAAGGAGTAAAAGGAAGGGGACACTTCTCCCTGCCCTGTCGGTCGAATGCATTTCCATTTTTCGCGTCCTAAGCGATGCCGCCCGTAACATTTCGCCTTTGCCCGCGACGGTCAACGCCAGCTCTCCTCTGGCAAAGCCCCTCGGGACGAGCGACGACGAAGTGTCGGTCTCAGCTGTTACTCACTTCAGCCTGCTGTTTATTTTTTTCCCTCTCGCCCGAGGAGCTCCTTTCTGTGATCGATCCGATTTCTCCGGTTGCGCAATCGGCCTCTGTAGTTGTGCGCCACGCTTATACTACGCACGAATGGGCGAGACAAAAAAAGCGCGCTTTTGTGGCCGGTGTTTGCTCACACTCGGTACTCGTGTCCCAAGCCACCGATTGTCAAGTAGCGGCGCAGATGGCGTCGCAGTCAAAAGCTCTGCCGTGGTTCTTCAAGGGCCGTGCAGAGACAGACGCGCATCCGATACAGCTCACCGCCGCCGCGGTGGTCCGCCGATAACTTTGGCGGTCTTCGAGAATAATTTCGCAAGCGGCGCGCACGATGCGCACGGGTTGCGTGGAGAGCTCATCGAGCAGCGCAACACGGGGTCCACCGCCGAAGAGGCGCAGTTGGCGCAGTCGCGCATGCAGTGCCAGCATGCGTGGGAGCGTGTAACTTTTTTTCGCAGAGCTTGATATACGGCGGACGTGTTACAGCACATTGTGACAGCCCTGGCTCCGTTCGTGGGCGTCACCGCGGCAGCGCCAGTTCGAGACGGGCCGTGGGTCACCACTCGGCTGCAGAAGAGAGACAGAAAGAAAAAGCAAAAGAAAACTAGAGGGAGGCCAGTCTCGGGCAGTGCGACGATAAACCATCGGCGTGTTGAGCAATTTGTAAGAAACCTTGCAAGCGCTTTTGCAGCGAAGGCAGTATATGGCTAGTAGAAAGAAAAAAAACTGTTCGGCATTGATGTCACGAACGGTAACCGTAGGCTGTACTATGAGTTTCGAGTTCTCGGTGTCGTACCCAATTCAGGCGCTCCTTGGGCTCCGTTGTGAGTGACATCGTCCGTCCTGTCGCAGCCGGGGCGCTGAGCACGCACGCATCAGTTCCTACTGAGACCTTCCACATGGGTAAGCCACAGACAACCCTAGAAGAGCTCCAACAGGGGAAACGTGGGAGATCTCGCATTTGCCGGGCCAATGGTGCAGTCCGGGCACAAACACAGGCCCGAGAGGCCGAGTGCCGGCAGCAGCTGCGAATTGGTGATCCAGAGGCTTTCCAAACAGCGATAAATCGTAAACGGGAATGCAAGCGCCGGTGGCGGGCAAATCTTGCGAACCACGCCACTGAATTAACTAACGATGTAAAACGCTTGCAAAAACGCCGCGCCGAGTAAGCGCCGTTGCGGGCACGACAGTGTCAACGTGACGATTACGGGGGCGCGTTCACCAAGGTGATGGCTCACTTTCGGCGGGAGTTTCTCCAGAGGCGTTTTGGAGTCGGCTTCGACGTCTGTGACCCCCAGTGGTTCGAGAACAACCTCTGCTATTAATGCATTGCGAAACGCATTTAATCACTCATTACACTCCTCCATGACCGTGATCATGTGTGGCGCAATACGCTGCATGTGAAATCAACACTGTGGTAAACGCAAGGCAAACTTGTGTATATCCTTATTAAGACGCATGAACGTGCAACCAATAATTGTGAAAGGCTTCAGCGCAGCATTGGGCTGAACCCAATCCTAAACACCCAGGCCGCAGATTTCAGCTTTCGCTGGCTAACCATTTGTACAGAGTGGCCACATGTAGAACAACAAAATCTAAATAATAATAATAATAATAATAATAATAATAATAATAATAACATGTGGGTTAGTTATATCCCTGCACTACCATATGATTGTGAGAGACGCCTCAGGGAAGAGCTCCGAAAATTTCGACCATTCAGTGTTATTTAACGTTCACCAACATCGCCTTCATCGAAATGCGACCGCCAAGGCCGGAATCGAACCCGTGACCTTCCGGTCAGCAGCCGAGCAGCCTAGCCACTCATTCACCCTGTTTGACCCATGAAAGCTTAAAGACGATGAAAACGTAGACAAAGAGGGAACTATCACAAGCTCAGTGTCACACTCGAGTGCGGTGCGAGCTGCGCTCATTTTAAGAAAAAGCGCCCACCTTACATGTCATCTTAATGGTACATGCTGCAAGCTTGCGAAAAAGCAGTGCGGTAAGGCGGGCTAGCTGGTTGCTGGAAATATAATTCATTTTATCACCGCAAATTAGAAGCACATACGCAAGAGAAGCCGCGTAGACACATGACGTGTGCTCGAGGTGAGGTTACTCCAGCATACACACATATATAATAAACATGTGCGCACGCGCAAACAGTACACAAGCGAAGTCATTTCTTGCACACTTTACACAACACGATTTCATGTGTGCAAGATTAATATCCCAGTAATCAAGTTGTTTCCGGGACAGAGTGCCACACGAAACGCTCACACAGCGATCAAGCGTTCTATATGTTGTGTCGGCTTTCACTCTGCCGTTCCTTCTCAGAAAGGTGTTGATAACTTGAATGCTTTGAATGCTCATTTCGTGGGGATTTGTGAAGTGCGAAAAAAAAGCATCGTCGCTCGTGTACAGTTTGTGCGTGTGTACATTTTCAATGTCTATGTGTGTATGTTGGTGTAAACTCAGATCATGTCTAAAGCTCGATCTCTACGTGTCTTTCCTTGAGTATGTGTTTGTAACTTCCGCTGCAAAAATGAATCAGAGTAGCTGGAAATATGCTTGATCATAATTTTGTCGCAGGGAAGAAGACACAAGGGACATGAACAGGCACAAAACCGGCTGCGTATTTGAATTGTTGCCATGTGGGACTCTCACGTCCGCAAAGTCTTCAGGTACGTCGATGTCTTCCATATTATGTTCACGCAAAGCGAGGCGCACCCTGCAGCGAAGCGAGTATTGACCATTTTAAAGATTTTCACCGAAATTTTATTGGATTTCAGCTTAACCACCGAGTTTGCAAACCCCTGGCAATTCTGATTTTTCAACAGTAAGCTACCTTGGAAGGGTAGCGCTAGTCGACGCGGACGAAAGGAAGGAACACTGACACACAGACGGAAACGCTTTCAGCAAATAGTTTTTTACTGAAAATCTATCTTACATATATAAATCGCTTTTTTAACCGCATGGCCATTTGTATACATCTAAAGCAGATATTCAATAAAAGAAACTAGTTTCTAGAAGAGCTTCCGTCTGTGTGTCAGTGTGCCTTCCTTTCGTCCGTGTCCGCTAGTGCTCCCATTCCAAGTATGAATTTAAAACTCGCCCAAGAAAGAGCATTCTTAATAAACTATGATTCTTGGATGACCACTCTTGTTGGAACTATCTAGCTCATTGACTGGACTCGTCCCATTTTTGTCTCAGGCCGTTGAAAACTCGTTAAGCATGCTGTTGCCACCACCACTCTGAAGACCTCCCTCTCCCGGTCATGCCATGACAAGGTCCATTTGATATTCGGCGAAGAAGTGACAAGAATGCGCACCGCTTATTATTCTGAGAAATTACTGCATGACCTGACATGTAAGGTGCTCTCACAACTTCACAGAGGGGTCGACAACAATGAAAGCTCAGGGAGCAATTCTAGAAAGAGCGCCATATGCATTCTCTCACGCACAAAATATCAAGCAAACTGCCCAGAATTCTTTTGTGGAAGTACTTTTTAGCAGCCCCTATATCAGCTTAGGGGACTTACTAGACGCGTCAACTGCGCAGGGCCCAAGAAGCAGTCGCGTACAGTCGACCACAATAGTTTACGGACCACGCAAGCTCGTGGCGAAACGCCTCTTCGCGACACTTCCGCTTTATCAAAGGTGATCAGCACCCGAGAAGTATGCCTTGCTTAATATATGGCCTGTCTCTTTTTTACGCAGTACAAATAATTTTCACCTTTAACTTTTTAACGTGACGCGCTTTTTTTTGGCATCTGCGTCTACGGGTTTCTACCTTGAGAGCCATATATGGACATAACTGCTCTTAGTCGCAATGTTAATCATAAAGTGGCAACGAAACGCCATTTAAGGCACGCCGTGATAGTTTTGCTTTTTTTATGAAAATATAAATGCGACGGTCAAACTGTAAATAACCATTTCACGCGACAACTGTGAACAATGCGCTACGCGTCCGTAGGAAATTGAAAGGCCAGTGAACAACAAGGCCCGTTTCCGGCCTGGCCTTACGGCCTACGGTAGATGGCGCACCACTAAGTGGCGCGGGCAGGCAGTCTGCTGGCACGCGCTTGCGTGGCCCGCATACTGTTATGGTTTACTGTTCCCAAATATACAAGACCACCTGTATAATGCGCAGCCAACATCGTTTATGAGGTTCCACTTCCCTGCAAGAACACGTGAGAAGGACCAACAGGTCGTTGTCTCATTCAGTGACTAGGCGAACATGCCGACATGTTTCATATTGTGTTCCATACGCATAAATCTTTATTTTGTTTTTCTTCTTCTTCTATGTTTCTCTCTGTATTTTTTTCTTTTTCTTTTTTTTTGCACACTGTTGTTGAGTGTACTGATCGCGCTTTTTTGTTCTTGTTTACTGTTTTGAAAGTGCATTTCGCGTGAACCCCTTTTTTCATTCAATGTAATCTATTGTTGTTTGGCGTTGTTTCTGGATTGCACTTTCAGTTTCTCGATGCAGTAGACATTTATACCATCTCTGCCTTCATTTATGTTCTGTACTGTACTTGTGATCATAACCCCACTCTCTCCCCCCCTATGTAATGCCCATTCGGGCCTATAGGGTCTTTAAATAAATAAATAAATAAATAAATAAATAAATAAATAAATAAATAAATAAATAAATGTTCATCTAAAACAAGGCAGCAACATGGCACTCCGTTGCAGTACGTGCGAGGCACACCAAAGTTCGGGAACTGCAAGGTCAAAGGAAGGTACACGAGGCTGATATACCTGAGGCTCATTCTATCGAATAAAGGGGCGATAATAAATAAACAAAGGGGCTATCTCACATGTGCCTATTGCATCTGCACGATTGTAATCTTTTCAATTGACAGTTTTTGCTCATTCTATCGTGACGAAAACTTGATGTGCCGTTTCCCACACATTTTCTTTGATATTGTATTCATATTCTTCGCCTGTGTTACGTGTCCTACGCGCTTATTTTTACCCTTTTACAAATGTACCAACTAGAGCGCAAGAACATCCTACGACAGTAGCAACCGTGCTCGCCTACTGAACTAAAAGTCGAGGGTTTGATCTCGTAGCAGCAGCCGCATTTCCAAATCCCCGACGTCGGTGCACTTCGATTTGTGTAAAGATTAACCCGAAAAGTTGTTCAGGATGAAATGTTCACTATACCAGATTGCGTCTCCATGGAGCCTTAGGTCGCAAGCGCGTAGATTTACAACCCCAGGTGGTCGAAAATTTCAGAAGGGTGAGCCTCAAATGGCATGCCGTGGTTTTGGCACATAAAACCTCAAATTTTATTCTCGTTAGTATAAGTTATGAGCCCTCGCAGGCTTTGCTGGATTGTAATTGGCAAAACACACCTAAGTGTGTATAATATATCGCATAGACAGGGCCGAGGAAAAAGCATTCGACATTTACTTGCAAAATGTACAGCCGACCAATGTCGAGGTCGGAGGTGGTTCAGGCGTTGGTCGCTCAACCAGCTGGTATAGTCTCAGGTGAACATACATCGTCGAGACTAGCCACACGGGCCGAAGGGTGACGGTCAGGCCCATTAGGCGTCGGCCAGCAGACTCCCAGAGGCGGCTCCCGTCGATGCAACGGTCCGTGCGGGCCCCCACATTTGTCACACGATGGCCGCATTCGTGCTTGAGAGCCCAGTTTTTCTCGCCACTTCTCTCTAAAGGTGGCTTCATTTATCTCCTAGATGAATGGAACTTGTGTAGGAAGCGAATGCACAAATCCGATTTTCCATATCCTAATGGAATCTCGCTTTCGCCCATCCTTTATTGACATTAAAGAGCACTCGGGGTCTCTTCCGGGTGTCGCCGCTGAGGCGGCGAGTGGCTGATGAATCGGCGCAGAAGGAAGCTGGAGCAGCCTGCGCGCGAACGATACGCGGGGACAGCGGGCGCAATTAGGCGATCGCCGGCCTCCGATTCTCAGGAGAGGGGCTCACGTTGAAAGCTCGGCACGTGGTGTCACTAGCTTACCCTGGCCGCCATATTGCTCTTTTTCGTCTGAGGGCAGCTATTGCAAAAATAATGTGCAGTGCGGCAGTCACTATATATATATTTGCCGAATTTCAATCTCAAGGTAAAAAACTAAAAGTGAATTTGAAAATATAGCACCGTAATAATGATAACGTCTACAATCATATGACAGGCGGTAACGCTAGATGGCATACCATCAAACGCATATGCACTTATATCAGCCTGGGAATAGTCGATGTTTTAATTTGTTTGTCAGGCTTCCGCCATCGATTTATGTGACCGAGTTTTGATTAGTAATGTCACTAGAATACAACTTTTTGTCCCATAAAAGCTATCTACAGAAGCACGATTGCCCCCTCAGATCCAGCTTTTCTGGACACGAGTGGTTTAGTCCGCCTGAACAGCGCCACGTGGCGTATCGACCTTAAAGAATTCAAAAGTCCCGCCATGACTTATGCAGGGACGTAGCACTAAATAATTTATAATAAAAAGAAATGGTGCACACACCCTTAAACGTTCGCTTCACCTCAGTGCGCAGATAAGAGCGCGGTGTGTCGGCGTTATCTCGACGGCGACGACTGGCAATGGATTGACACATTTACCGCAATAGCGTGAGAGAGCTCGTGTCGCAGAAAACCCGCCGCCGGCATTGGCCCCGTTGTTAGTGAGCGAAAAATCGTCTGTGTGTCTGTGACCGAAAAATCAAGTTACCGAGATAGCCGCGGGAGGCCGCTATTTGTACACGTGTGCGCACGCGATCACACTGAGGAAGCCACGCGTTCGAAGAAAAAAAAAAGTGCTCAAGGTCACTAGGCGCGGCAATTTCTTAGCCCTGCCACCCCTCTCTGCTTAGCTTTCAGCACTTTCGTCGGGACGGTGATTGATTGATATGTGGGGTTTAACGTCCCAAAACCGCCATATGATTATGAGACGGGATTTGATCACGCGATCGCGCGATTATGAGAGATCCCGTAGTGGAGGTCTCCGGAAATTTCGACCACCTGGGGTTGTTTAACGTGCACCCAAATCTGAGCACACGGGCCTACGACATTTCCGCATCCATCGGAAATGCAGCCGCCGCAGCCGAGATTTGATCCCGCGACCTGCGGCTCAGCAGCCGAGTACCTTAGCCACTAGACGACCACAGCGGGGCAACGAAAGTAGTGTGTCATCGGTTAATATTCCCAATGAAAATACGCTGATCAGGAGATCACTGCAGTGGAGCAGAGATTATGGAGCTCGGCTGCTGACTCAAAGGTCGCGGGTTCGATGCAGGCCGGGATAGTCGCATTTTGATGGAGGCGAAATTGTAGCGGGCCATAAACTGTCCAATGTCAGTTCCCGTTAAAGAGCACCAGATGGTAAAAAAAATTGCCCGCAGCTTCCCTCGGGGGAACACTGAGGAGGAAGCGGAGCATATAATTGGTTAACGGGGTGTTAAAGTGCGACTTACTTGGGTCGATGGCTAAATTGGTTAACGTGGTTGTGAAATGGGGTGTTAAATTGCGACTTACTTGGGTCGATGGCTAAATTGGTTAACGTGGTTGTAGAAGGGGGTGTTAAATGAGTGAACACGTACACACGTATGCGAAAGGACGGCGCTGGTCGAAGGGACGTCGATCATTGTGTTTGTGGATTCGTTGGAATTCATTTCACCGCGACCTTGGACGTCGACGCGCCGTACAAACCAACCGACGAGCGGCAACTGAGCGAGCGAGCGCCGACCTTGAGTATATATACAGCGCGACGGCGCATGCACTGTCAGCTGTTGAATGTTCTCGAAGGAGAAGCGCGCGCGCGGCACAGATGGCGACGGCGCGACGGCGCATGCGCTGTCAGCTGTCGAATGTTCTCGAAGGAGAAGCGCGCGCGGCACATGCGCGGCACATGCGATGGTGGGCGACGGCGCGACGGCGCATGCGCGCGCGTCAGCTGTCGAATGTTCGAGAAGCGGTGCGGACGGCGCACTACAAGGCGCGAGTATAAGATGCTTCCGCATCTAAAACTTCCAAAGGCCTCGACTACAGCGTCTTTCATAATCATCTCGTGGTTTTCGAGCCTAAAGCTGCAGATACTATGCTGTGCAAGAAAGAATAATATACTAAAGAAAGAACGTGTTCAAAGGGTGTTGTTTTGCCTCACAAAGATAGTCCTGAAGTCTTGCATTCCTGTTGATTGTATTATCGACGCGCTCCCGCCCCTTCCCCTCAAGAATGGCATGTTATCAGCCCAGACATATTTTTTTTTGTTTTACAAGAAAGTGGCGAGTGCCGAGAATTCAAGAAACGAAACGCAAGCCAGCAGAAAACAGCCGATGGAAGATATCTCTGTCGTTGCAAGGGCAACGACGTGCAGCCGCTCTTTGATTGCCGCGTTTCCGCGCCTGCTTGGCTATACCGTTTCGCCGTCTGTTCCATACACATCGGTCCGCACCGCCATCATGGCGAACCTCCACCAGTCAGCGAAGGAAAGGGGGAGGGTATTGATACATATGTATGCTCATGCGTTCATTTTTATATGTGCATTTACAGACATACAAAACTTAAAAATTTTGAATGGAGTTCTGACACTCCCTCCTCGGTCTATGCAAATGCTGGCTAGTGAGGAATATACTTCACAGCAGCGCACCCTCTCTGACGCCTTAAAGCGGCAAATATACGTGCACGCACACCATTAATGACACTGTTTTCCTACAGTTGAAGTCGCTGTAGGTCGTTTGTTTGTGCCATTAAAGTTATCATGTGCTCCCTGTCCTTCGTTCGCATATGCAAGTGCCTTTCTTGGTACTTTCTTTGTGTACAGGAAAGGCGAAAGCGAAGTGAGCCTGTCCACCGAGGCAGCTGGTATCGCAGTAAACCTACGAAATGCCCCCGCTTCACATGCAATAATCTAGAGATTTTTCTGTAATTCGCTCTACTTTGCAGAAATGCTGCTTTTATACTTACAGGTAATCGTTTTCGTTCCTTCATGGGCGTGAATACAGGGAATTAAATTTATATGTGTAACTTCCTCCAGAGTGATCGGAGGGCTGATGGCTTTTTGCAATGCTTCCCGTTTCTACCGTGGTGTGATTGGGTGTGTTTACACTTTCTCGACACCATATCAAAAAACACAACGAAGAAGCGCGGCATAGATTTTTAAGAAAAGTGACTGTTTTTTTTCGCGGTGCGCATTTGTGATGGAATAGTGAGGATAACAGCGTTCGTCCTCAATGTGTCCTATGTTTTAATCAGGGCTCCGTGCCTTCGGATAAATCAGAAAAAAATGATAATCTCTGCCACGAACTGTTGGCCACCGCTAAACAAGCGCTGCCAGTCTACGCTGCGCGCGCCTTCTATCTTATCTCCCTCTTCCCCTTCCCTTACCTTTCGTTTTTATAAAAACCCAAGCCGGACATTAAACGCTCTGTTTTTTGCCCTGGCCACTCTGTTCGTGCATTTCGGGGCGCACAACCAGCCGCGGGGCCGGTTGTAACAGTGGGGCGCGCAACCAGCCGCGGGGCTGGTTGTAACAGTGGCGACGAGTATTTCAACAAAGAACGAGACCCAGCTGCTTCCTGAAGGCGGGCAAGCAGCCACCTCATCGACAGGCATGAGTCACCACCTCCCGGAATTCAACGAGTTCTTGCAACAGAACGGGGTAATTCACGTGAGGGCACCCCCCCCCCCCTACCATTCACAGAGTAATGGACTCGCCGAACGTGCGGTGCAAACCATCAAAGACGGACTAAAGAAGTGTGGGGACGCAGACTTGTCAAAGACGCAGGCTAGAACACTGTGCCGCTATAGAAACACGCCGCTTCCGTCCGGGCGCTCACCATCAGAAATGTTGTTGGGTTACCAGCTCCACACCGAATTAGACATGTGTTTTCCTCCCAGGAGCCGAGCAACAGGGGATGTCCACTCTGCTGACAGCGCCGGGCGGAACTTCGCACCGGGAGATCCTGTGTACATTCGCAATTACGGCCGTGGTGACAAGTGGACACCTGGGAAGGTCTGGTCAACCTCTGGTGCACGCATCGTGTCTGTCGACACGGAGAACGCGCTTGTTCACCGGCACATGGACCAGCTCAGGCAGAGAAGCATCGAAGAACCGTCGAGTCCAGAGGCTCTCATTAGCCCCCAGATAAGCCCGGACCCTCCAGTACAAGACTGCGAAGCTCCAATGGCTACTGGCCCCGGGCTTCCGGGCCACCCGCCCCCAGAGCTAAGACATTCCACACGTATCAAGAAGCCAGTGGAGCGTTATGGATTCTAAGGAAGAAGGAATGCCACGAACTGTTGGCCACCGCTAAACAAGCGCTGCCAGTCTACGCTGCGCGCGCCTTCTCTCTTATCTCCCTCTTCCCCTTCCCTTACCTTTCGTTCTTATCAAAACCCAAGCCGGACAATAAACGCTCTCTTTTTTGCCCTGGCCACTCTGTTCGTGCATTTCGGGGCGCGCAACCAGCCGCGGGGCCGTTTGTAACAATCTCTCTCCTGTGAAATGTTTCGCCATTCTGTCTTATCCATCAACTCCCATGTGAACGCGATAGCGTTAAAAAGCTCCTTTCTCAGAAATTTCGGTGTTGGTCTCGGCTTCGGCGTAATTGATTGTGAGAGAAAAATCATGACCTTATGCGGCACCAAAAAATTCATAATGATGCAAATAAAACGATGCTGAGTTGGAGTGGGGATTAAATTCGAGTCGCTTGGGTCCGAGTGGGGATCGAACCCGCGTTCTTTGCGTGACAAGCGGAGATCCTGCCACACGTTGAAGCGTCTGCTTGGGGATGCATTGAAAATAACTTCCTCTGCTCTGTAATCCAGAAAGAAAAAGAGAGAGAGAAAAAAATTATTTGAATGGTGAGCTGGAGAGGTTTGCCTTTCCAGTGAAAGTGAAACATGTTTTACAAATACACACGTCCTATATACATGCTTCACACCGCAACATGAAATATTGCAGTAGTAATGCGTGGTACAATCGTCCATGGGAATAGGGTGTCACAACATGTGATTATGTCAATAACTTCGTGGTTTAATGCCAGTAACTAACTACAAAATGCACAGACGCTACTGCGCCTGTTTCGTTAAGGCGATGTAAAAGGTGCATCGCTGGTTCGAAAAAGTTTCGTGCTATAAGTGTTCGAAGTACGCACTAGAAACACACGATCGCTATCGCGTTGAAATTCTCAAGGCGAAGCTTTAGGGTCCCCTAATATTTTATGACCATTATGACATTGTTTCGCTTCTATCAAATGAGCATGATCTAAGCGGTCATTGAGACGTCGGCCACCAGGACGTAGGAAGTTTTTTTTGGGGGGGAGGGGGGGGGGGCACTTTTTTGACGAGTATGCCGTAACAAAACAAAATTTCGGCAAGGAGGAGGAGGAGGGAGGGGGGCACGGGCCTGGTGTGGTGCCGCGACATGGCTATACGTCATCGGTGAACACGTTTGGTTAATATAAACTTCACCTCTGGTTCGCTGTGATTTTACGGCATTTTTGCTGATTATCCATTGGACTCTCGAATCAAGTGGCCGGTGACCCGCACGATACCAAGTACTAAACAACTATGTCAGAAATACACAACAAATGATAGGAAGAATATGGAAGCTTGCGAAAAACACTCCGTAAAAATGAGTTGTGTCGAGTTTTTTCTTCGTCAAGGCTAGAACAGAACTGATTTCTTAAGTGCTAGCGTGTCTACGCTTCGTACCTTCAGCTCAATTTATTAATGACTATATGAAGATAATGCGAAAGACAGCCCTTTTTATGAAAAACACTGCTCCATCGTCATCAACATGGACGAGTCACAGGAAATTTTGTGAATGACAAGCTGTGACAGTTTTTGCAACCATTTGTGACGAGGAGCTTCCCATAGAAGTAGGTGTACCATGATATACTAACAAGTGGGTCAGCTTTACTGCAAAATATCACTTGGCATGTTGATACACCCCCTTCTTCAGAGACCGGGAATCATCGCTCAAAAGGAGTGCGCTTTCATTAGAGACAACAACCTCTTAAAATGTTCTTGCGTTGATTACAAGTATAGATTTGCGTATATTACCACACGCTCTAAGATTGTTATACAGAGTGAAATAGATGTTCTATATTCAAGTATTTCAAAATATCATAGATCCAGCTTTCATGGATATCGGCGTTTAGTTCGCCTGTCTTCCACAACGTGCAGCGTGATCTTTATCTTTTTAGGCTCGCACGTAATGAATAGTAGCATCGCAGCAAGAAAAAAAAAGAAAAAGTTCAAGACTCGATTTGGTCTGCCGCTTTTCATCGTCAACTGCGACAGAGATAAGACCGGTGAGTTGTAACGTTAAAGAGGCTGGTCGTTTCCCTATTCTATGGCAACAATCGTTCTACGCATCAGAAAAAAAATGCTGCCTGACTGCACCAGACCTTTTGAAAAGGCAGCAAAATGTATTCTTTTTTTTCTTCTTGTGCTTGCCGGCCACTTGTCCGGCTTGCGACGTAGAGAAGAAACCATAATTATGCTGGTGCGGTGACGGCGCCAAGCAAAATTAAGAACTGTGCTTATCTAAAGCAATCTGACCATAGGCAAGCCTTATAAAGCCGTGTTGTTGTAAAACCTGATTAGTTACGCATAACTAAGCTAAAGAAACCACACTGTAATAAACCCTAATTAAGCCGAGATGAGATTCTTGTATGCCTAGTCATGCCACGCAAGGTAATGAAGTGCGAAGGTTAGTCTAATACCAGTCAAGACCTAGCCTAATAAGAGTATTAATTAGGTTATTAGCTCATTAGACTTAGAGTAACATAAGACGCAACCTAATCAATATCAAGCCTCATTTGTGCAAGTTAGGACAACTGTTCATCCAGAGAAATGAGATACTTGGTGCTGCGATTGCGAAGTGATTCTCAATGGAACCCGATCGATACCTAGCCAATACTCGTGATTCGCAATGTGATCGCGTGAACACTTTGTGCATGGGCGTGTGAGTACAACGTGCGCCTAGTCAAACCTGGACAAGTCAGTGGGAGCTACTCGTGCTCTGCCCCAGCTTTGAATGACTCCACGAAAGTTGAGCAAATTTTTTACCATGTCAAAAGGCTCCGTCAATAGCATATCTTGAAACGGTTCAGAAACATTTATTGACTTGAAAGTCGAATGGTAGCATTTGGCGATATTTAGTTATAGGTTACTTAACTTGTAGCATAGATTAACTTGTCGTCCCTGTGTTTTTCAGGCTTTTTTCTACTACTCCGCCTTCTCTAGCTGCACAGAAAGCGGTTATACTTCTTAGAGTAATTGTTGGTGGGTTTGCGTCCAAAAAACACGATATGAATGTGGGAGATGCTGTAGTAGAGAGCCCGGCAGTTTGACGAGGTGTGATTAACGTGCTTCTGAATCTGAGCACACAAACTTCTAGCAGTTTTCGTCCATCAAAATGTGGCCGTGAACTCGGTTCCATGAAATACCATGGTGTTACCTAACATATAGCTCAAATTGGAAAGTATGGCTGCCATGGTCGCATATTTTATGAAGGGGGAAATATTCGGGGCCCATGCGCTTAAATAAAGTGCTTGTTAAAGTATCCCAGGTAGTTGAAATTTTCGGAGACCTCAAATATGGTATGTCTCGTTACCATAATATAGTTTTGGGAAGTTAAACTTCCAAAATGGTTCTTGAAGAACAAGGTTATCGTTCTACAAGCTGTTCCCTCGCGGTACACATTGATCGGTGCATATAGCACAATTGCATCACCCACGTGTTGTCTGCCGGTCACTTCACATCATTCATCAAAGTACTAACAAAACAAGGAACACTATAAAATAATATCATTCTAAGGCCTGCTGGTACATGATTTCTTTAATAAAGAAATCATGTTCTCAAATGGGGGTCCGCGAAGCCATTTCTATGATCCGCGAAACCCTCACCCGCATTTTTTTAGACGTGACGGTGCCACGTATTCATGAACTGTGCAAAATGAAGTAGTGTGGCAGGTTTGTTTGATGTTTTTGGTAGCAATATAAGGCACCCGTTTCCCGCTGCAGTTGTGTTTTAACTTACCTACGTACCCCCTCACTACCTCTCTCTCCTCCGCTGCAAGGGGTCCCCTATTACTTTCACCAGTCCACAAAGGGTCCCCGACACATCCATGGCTGAGAACCACTTAACTAGAACCATTAATAAAAATATCTGAGGTTTTACAAACCAGTACACGATGCGATTATGAGGCCCACCGGAGAGAAATCTATAAATTTCGACACCCAGGTGTTTTTAAGGTGCAATGACATTGCACAGTTAATGGTCCTCTACCGTTTTCCCTCCATCGAAATGCGACCGCTGTGGCCAGCACTGAACAATACACTTTTCGTGTCGCCAGCCGTTGATCTTCATAGCCGCTGCACCATCGCGCCGGTATATCTACAGTGTCTCCACAGATGCATAGTCCTCCATAAAAAAAGTAATAAAATTTTATTAAAAATAATGTAAGGCAGAGAGCTATCACATATACGATCTCTCCATGATAGTCACCGCACTTTGCAGGAGGTTTTCGGAAGGTTAGACTGAACAGCATGCGATAACAGTTAATGAAGAGTAGCTCAGTTAACTGCGATTCTCTGATGATATTTGCCATGTTACGTAACTCAGGGAAATAATTGCAAATCATAATTTCTGAATTATACAGGCAATTCAGGGCCGTGGGTCCGAAAATTAATATGCAGAAAACTATAGTAATGTTGAACAGCTATGGAAGAAAACAATGGTTTGCGATACCTATAGAGACACAATATATAAGTACTAAAAGAATACGCCCATTTAGGATGTGTATTAATTTTCGGACCCACGGCCCTGAATTCTGAATTCCCTGTCTAATTCAGTAATTATGATTTGCAATTGTTTCCCTGAGTTATGCAACATGGCAAATGTCATCAGAGAATCGCAGTTAACTAGGCTACTCTTCATTAACTGTTATCGCATGCTGTTCAAAATCTAATCCTCCGAAAACCTCCTGTAAGATGCGGCGACTATCATAAAGAGATCGTATATGTATAGCTTCCTGCCTTACATTAAATATTCCGTATCAAAATTTTATTACTTTTTTTATGGAGGACTATGGTGGGTGTGGATCGCAGATGCGAACCATCAGATTGAAGTAACTACATAAAAAAGAATGTTGTGGTGTAGATTTGGTGATTATTCTTACATAATGAATGGTAGTTTACCACCATCTTTCTAGAGAAAAGGTTATAAAAAGCTGCATTTTACCGGTACTTACTTATACGGGAAGAAACATGAAAGTTTACGAAAAGGCGAAGAGCGTTGAACTTAAACTGAGTACGACGCCACGTGTCATGAAAATATATATGATAGGTGTAACCTTATCATGGGCAAGAAGACGGCAGAGTGGGCGAGAAAATAGATGAGTGTTAAGAATAAATCTTCGTCGAAATTAAGATCGCTCTGTGAAGGCGAGACAACTGGTGACAATTAAAAGGGACAGCATGGATTATAACTGAAGGGAAGCGCGAAAACGGGAGGCAAAAAGTTAAATAGGCGGAAGATATTCAAAATTTTCCGGGGTTAACGAGCGCGCAGTATGCACAAGACCGCGCTGATTGGAGAAAGATGGGAGTGGCATATACCCTACAATCAGCATGGTCATGTTGCTTATGATGGTGATGAAGATAACCACCCGCTTGTGAAACGAGAATGCGCAAGTTTGATTACATTATTGGCAAACAATGAAATCTTTTTACATATTAACCCAATCATTACTGTGACAAAAAGCATGTCAAGAGGCCAATCAGGTTTTTGCCTTAGCTTTTACGGTGTGTGTAACATGTGCTTAGCTTTCATTCATTCATTTATTCATACGAAATGCAATCGAACGGCTTGGTATTTTAACGTTGAGTGGAGTACATGTGTGCAACAATAAGAAGAATACTAATGTTTCAGCGAACACTTTAAATAATATTTAAAGGCTCTGCCTGATATTGTACAATTTCCGGTCATGAGGTGGTCTACGAGAAGAGATAGAAGTGAAGCGAAGCAAGTAGCTGGTCGTGCTTGCTCTAGGGTTTTGGCATAAGTTTGTGTAGTTGCTGAGGTTTCTTTGTCTTTGTTAGGTGTTCTTATATTGCTTTTTCGGTTAAGTAAGCGCTTTCAACGCTATAAAGAACACTCAGATGCCGTTTTCTTCACCTGTACCAGGGGCTTTCCTCTGGTCTGCTTCACTTCCACCACAGGGGATACCAGTGGATCAGTTTCTGCGCAACGGCATTCCCGCAGTTCCTGTGGCCCTCGTCCCTAGCAATGACGGCTTCATTCGGATGAAAAATCCGAAAGTGGTCCATCGGAGCTTAGAGCTGCGATGTCTCACTTCCACAGCATCACATAGGTCCACCAGTACGGCAGAGGCGGTAATATGTTTTTCATCTGATCAGCTCTGTGTCCAAGACCTACTGAAGTGCTTGTTTCTCGAACAATCCAGTGAGCGCCTTTATTCCGCCACATCTGGCTTGTGTGAAAGGTATTGTTCGAGGCGTCGATGTTAACTTGACCCCGTCTGAGATATTAGAGATGTTTGCCGTGACTGGTGCTATCCCCGTTTATAGGTCTGCACGAGTGGTAGAGAAGCAGAAGATCCCGACTGAGTCGGTAATTGTAACCTTTGCTGGAACGAATCTCCCAAGTGAAATAAAGGCGTGGCCACTAATATACAGGGTGGAACCGCTATCACCGCAACCACTCCGGTGTACGAAGTGCTGGCGATACGGTCACACTAATAAGGGATGCAGGTCAGAACTCAGAGCCCCGCCGCGGTGGTCTAGTGGCTAAGGTACTCGGCTGCTGACCCGCAGGGCGCGGGTTCGAATCCCGGCTGCGGCGGCTGCATTTCCGATGGAGGCGGAACTGTTGTAGGCCCGTGTGCTCAGATTTGGGTGCACGTTAAAGAACCCCAGGTGGTCTAAATTTCCGGAGCCCTCCACTACGGCGTCTCTCATAATCATATAGTGGTTTTGGGACGTTAAACCCCACATATCAATCAATCAGGTCAGAACTCAGATGCCGGGTGTGTGGTGACAACCACAAAGCGAGTGACTGCAAAGCTAAAGAACAGAAATGTATTTGCAATGAACAACACTGTGCAGATATTCCTGATTGCTCAGCTAAGGCTCGAGAAATAGAAATTCTTGAAAGTATAGGGCGTAGGCGCTGTTCGCGACGAGAAGTCAAAGAGGAAATACAGGCCAGAACTCAAGGGTATGCCAGTGCTGCAGCACGACATAACTCGGAAATGAATGGGTCGATTTCCCTGAATATCGCGGCGGTCACAGAAAAGGCTCTAGAAAAAGCCATGGAACGACTGGTTCCTAACCTTTGTAATTCTCTATCTCAAATTCTGGCTAACCAGATGACTCGCATATTTGGTACAATCGTAGAGCCAGGCCTAGTATCCCAACATGATGAGAGTTCACGACCAATAATTGGCGCTGAATCTGAAAGTGCGCCATCGTATTATCTGTCTGCAGGCACGTCTGCAGTAGGCGTCCAGAGGCAAAACGAGGAATTTGAAACCGCACCATCGTATTTTCCGTCTGCAGCACCCTCTGCAGTAGATATACAGAGCCTAAGTGAGGACAAAGATGCAGATACAATAGATTCAAAGGACATAGATTTGGACCCTAGGTCCCTGAAGCGATCTAGATCCCCTCTGTCAAGGAAAACTAACTCACCAAAACAAACAAAGAACAAAAAAGTATCTGAAGGAAAAGCAGAGCCTTTCAAAGAGAGATTTTTTGAAAGAAAGCATTCTAGATAAAGCTGTAGCGGAAGCAGCTCTTTCGAAACCATAGGGTCGCTTAAGATTCTACATTGGAATTACCGATCAATTTATTCAGCATCAACGGATTTGGTATACTTGACTTCTAAATTCGCTCCTGATATTACAGCATTACAAGAGACATGGCTATCTGTACATAATTTGTTTCAGTTAAATAACTTCTGGTCTTTTCGACTAGACCGTCCATCGAGAGGGGGAGGGGTTTAGCTTTCCTTATTAATAGTAGAATTATTATGAAAGTCAAATGTTCATACAAACATATGTCGCCAGAATGCGAAATTTTGGCAGCAGGCATTACATTACCCAACTGCCGTCCTTTCACCCTAGTTAATATGTATTTTCCGGGTGGAGTCCAAGACACACGAAGATTAGATCTAGCTACAAGGTCGTGGTGCAAGGACAAAGTTTTAGTTGGAGACTTTAATTCCCACCACACGAGTTGGGGTTTTAGAACTGATCTGAGTGGAAAACGCTTGTGGGAGTGGACAATGGCTATTGACCTGACGTGCCTCAAGGTCAGAACCCTCACATTTATTCGTAAACACTCCAGGTCAGCCATATCATATTTAAGTTTTGTAAGTTCGGCTATTACTACTTCTTGGAAAGCGCTGGACTGTGGCACCAACAGTAACCACTTACCGATAAGTTTTAAAATTTCTTGCCTGATAATTCCATCTTGTTCAAATGTATGAGTATTTGTAAATTACACTAAATTTACGAATGATCTGAAGTCAGCATTGGCTTTTCACTCGAAAGAGAGCGATGGTACAAAAGCTCTGAAGATAAACGCAGTCATTAAAAGATCCTACAAAACAGCCGAATTGACTGTTGAATCCACAAAAAGGGTATATAGCCGTTGGTGGAATGATGAATGTACAAGAGAGCACCGACGACGTCAGGCAGCTTGGAAGCAGCTCTTACATAATCAATCCCCCCAAAACTGGGCTGATTTTAAATTCATTGCAGCAGAATTTAAGAGAACGGTAGCTCAAGCTAAACAAGAATATGACAGAAGACATTATGAATACCTGTCGAAGCCTAAACATATGAAAGCACTGTTCCGATATAGGAGAGCTCGGAAAATCTTGCCGTCACCAGTTAATGCAGCTTGTGATAATCTGTTGGCGCAACAAAATGACCACAACCTTAAAGGCATTCGGTAAAGGTCTGGAAAGTAGATTTACCTGAGTCGTGCCAAACAACTGGCACAAGTCTACGACAAAGTCTGACTTTGACGAAGTGACACAGACTGAAGTATCCAACGTTAATAAACATTTACCCTGTGCGTCTTCTGGCCCAGATGGCATCACAGTACCCATGATTAAAATTCTGTTTAATTTATCGCCTAGTGACGTCGCCAATGGTATAAACTACTCCTTAAAAAACTCATGGGTGCCGCAGGATTGTAAGATAGCAAATGCCGTTCCTATACTAAAAAATCCAGGTGTAAGATAAACAATATCAGACCCATCTCTGTAACATCTAACATGGTCAAACTAGTACAGAAGATCCTACATTGCCGAGTAAGTATCTGGATGGCAGACAATTTAGTAATAAAACCGATCCAAATCAGCTTTCGTAGTGATTTCTCTATTTGATGTGCCCATGCTGATTTAGAGAGCCGAATACAGCTCGCTTGAAAAAGAGGGCAATATACGCTGCTTTAGTAACGCTTGACATAGCCACGGCGTATGACAGTGTGGAGCACTTCATTTTGTTAAATACGCTACAGAGATTGAGTTTGCCATAATATTTTATTGAGCGGGTGGCAGAATTTTTAAAATCAAGAGAATTCTACTGCGTCAAGGATGGATGTTCCTCATCTAGATTTAAACAAACGCGTGGAGTTCCCGAAGGAGAAGTCTTATCTCCAGTGTAATTCAATGCTTTAATGAGCACAATTCCAGCAGACCAAGAAGTTACTGTCTACATTTATGCTGATTACATCGCATTCTTTGCTGCTGACTGTGATATTTAATCACTACAACATAAATTACAAAGATATATTAACATGTTTGAAATTTGGTTGCAGTCGATTTCATTATCGTTAAATGTCAACAAAAGTGAGCTCTTGGTATTTCCGCTTGCAGACCAAATTTCTGTTTCAATTCTATATAAACAGGAACCCATCCCGCAAGGAGACTCTATAAAATATTTGGGAATCATTTATAATGACAAACTTAACTGGAGTTCACACATAGAATATATAAATACCAAGGCACAACGGGCCTCAGGCTTACTGCACAAGCTATGTAACCGAAAGTATGGGTTACGGAGGCACACCTTGATAATGTTGTACACGATGTACATGCACCCCATCAGGAAATTCGGATGCATACTATTCTCGGGTGGCCCTGCTTATAAAAGAAAACCTCTAGTTGTCTTGGAGAGAGAAGCACTGCGAATGTGTCTGGGACTCCCTAGGTCTGTGGCTATCAACCTACTGTACCAGGAAGCGCGCCTGCATACACTACTTCGTCCATTTCGCATTTTAACAGTACAAGCATTTTTAAATTTTTATAGCTTACCGGCAAGAAGATCTTAATATGCTTTTATCGCAAACCTAGACGCCTTCTTTCTTGCTCATTGGCCATGGTTTCACACTCCCCAGATAATGTTTGTACAAAAGAATCCACAAAGTATAAATGTGAACATTGGAAATGTCATTGAGACTAGTGACTCGAATTGTCATGTTATAATTGAATATGATGATATTTTCCTTCAAAATGCAAAGTTGCTATCTCTCACATTTTTAAATAACTTAATATTAGATTACTTGGAGCATGCAGAAACTAAAAATATATTAGCCACAGATAGTTCAGTAAATAATCAAAAGGCACGTGTAGGCATTGCCTCTGATTCGCTTGACTTGTGATTGTCAGTGAGACTGCCTGATTATACTCCAGTTTTTGAAGCGGAGCTCATGGCGATTATTTTAGCTCTTCGAAAAAGTCCGTCAAATCAAAACAACGCAGTCATAATGATGGATTCTCTTTCAGTTTGTGCAGCTCGGACAGCTTCTGAGAACTCTCGAATTCTATGGACATTCAGAACATTAGTACCACCACAGTTGAGACTCGTGAGTATACTATGGGTTCCGGGACACAGTGGATTAAGATTAAATAAACTGGCCGACTTCTTAGCACGAGCCGCCCTTGATTGCCCCTTTTTATCCATACTGCCAGATGTTGAATATATTACAAATAAGATATCGAAAATCAGCAATCTGCACTTATGTGATAGAAAAAGTAACTTCATGGACAGAATATAACCACCTCAAGTTTCCATGGCGACCCCACTAGAGCCAGTCCAGAAAGCTCGAAGTTTTAATCACTAAATTCTAATGTCAGGTCCTCCCCTAAACCTGTATCTACACAGAGCTGGTCATACAATAACACCCCTCTGCGCATTCTGCGGAGAAATGTGATCAATAGAACATTAATTTTTTGTATTGTCGCTGATATGCTATACTTAGAAAAAGGCTTCCAGTTATTCCATTTCCGAAAATAGGCATTAGATTGACGGCGGAAACTGCTCTAAGCTTTGGTGCCTCAGTTTTGGGACATTGCCACAGGGATGCTTTCCATGCCGTTTGCGATTATATTCAGGCATCTAAACGTATACCTTTGTGATCTTCAATCAAATATTTGTTATTTATTGCCCCCAAAAATTCTAAATGGTGAGGTGAAGTAAACGCAGCTGAGTGGTAATCACAACACCTGAAATCTCAAAATTTTCTCAACTTCACTTTTTCATTTTTTCTGTTTTCGTTTGCTCTCTATTTATGTGGTTTTTCTTGCATTAGTCATATTACAAAACAAATTTATTACACATAGTTATAATGTCCACAGAAAAAAAATGCACTACGCTTTCTTGGCCAATCCCCCTGAGTGGGTGTGAGCCATGAGTCCAGGGAAACAAACAAACAAACAGGAATCCCTGCATTGCTTCCCCTGTGGACTTCCCGCAGGTCGCGGGTGCAAATCCCGGCTCCGGCGGCTGCATTTCCGATGGAGGCGGAAATGTTGTAGGCCCGTGTGCTCAGATTTGGGTGCACGTTAAAGAACCCCAGGTGGTCGAAATTTCCGGAGCCCTCCACTACGGCGTCTCTCATAATCATATGGTGGTTTTGGGACGTTAAACCCCCATATCAATCAATCAATCAATCAATCCCCTGTGGACTTATTGCGTGAATCTACTTTACCTACCATCCTTAAAGAAGTAAGCCATTTAAGACACCATTTCAATCTTCTCGACAGTTGCGCTACCATCGCAACCACCTCTATGACGGACGCAAATGACTCTTGTTCCGTGTTATGTACGTTATGACATATGCATGCCTTCAACGCTGACTCACAGTGTGCACATATTGAAGGGGTACAGACTTTTCTCCAGCTCTGCTAACGTAGAATGTACCGCTGCATCTGCCTGTGGCGGAGCAGAGGAGGTGGAGGTTCAAACCCCTCCCAACTCCAAAATTTTTCAATTTTGCATGCGTATATATACATTCACACAGGCAAACACAAGCACAAACATACATATAAGTACTCTAGAATTCTGGCCTACTTCGAAACGCTAGAGCTGCGGTCACGATTAAACCCGTTTCCTTCTGATCGGCAGCCGAGCCCGGTAAACACTGACAGAAATTCTGTAAAAAAAAAGAAAAAAGATAAGAGGTCAAATATTTTTCCTTTTCTTGAGACTGAAATCCGCGCCGCGCCAAATTGAACGCCCGTGAACTACACGGTCACTCAAACAACTAGGCCATACCAAAGGCTAGGTGCGTGGCGGTAATATTTGTCTTATCAAGATACTCAGATCCAAGACTCGAGTCGGCGACGCGACTGTGTTGTAGAAAACTGTATTTCGGAACGCATTTTTCGTCATGCATAAACATAATTACGGGCTCAAATCAAAGCTTAGTCTATCTTACTATTTAGATCTCCGAGAAACTTGCAGGTTACCGCCTAGTTTTTTTATAGGGCCTTTTATTGTCCCGAAAAACAAGCTGGGATTTCGGTGGGTTCCATAGGGCCCCATTGTGTATATTTGATTCGTCGTGGGAACAGAATCGTTAACAATGCTGCATTTGTGAAGTGTCGTAGAGCTCCTAGAACTTGTCCCTTTAGAAACTTTTGGAATTTCCGCCTCTACGACTTTTTATCGTCGAAAAATGACCCCGTCCCATTGAAAACGCGCGAGCTTCCAGCCGTGGCTGCTAGGAGCGCTGATCGGTCAGTGTCAGGGAGTGTGCATGTGACCATATGCACAGTCCCAGAGGTCTGGGGGCAGCCTCGTGGAATTGAAAGGAGGGTAGTGGAGGCCAATTGTGTGATCAAGGGTTTGAGCCGGCAACTCGGATACAGCGTAATGGAAGTTAACCAAGACGTGTACGAGCCCGGCGCTCGCCCCTTTGCACAGGATGGCATTTGCTACAGTGGTGCGATGGGCAGGAGGGTCAGTAACAGAATGGGTCACCAAGCCATAGCTTTTTAGGGGGACCCAGAGACCTAAGGCAAACAGTGTAGCCAAAGAGGGACCTAAAGGGGCACAAATATTCAAGCCACACGAAGTCCGTGGGAAAAGAAATCGACGTAAGCACAAGGGCCGAGCTAAGCCAGACGTAGGCTATATTAACATGCAGGGTGGTAGGAATAGGTTAAAGTGGGAAGAGATAGAAGAGCAGTTGAGGCAGGAGGAGCTGATGGTATATGGGGCTGTGGAGACACATCTTCGGGACATGGAGCAACCACCCTGCAATCCGGACTACGTATGGGAATATTGCAATAGAACAGAAGGCAGCAAAAAGGGGGTGGAATTGGTGCATTTATACATAGGAGCATGGGTTGGCAAAAAGTCAAGCAGGGATGCATGGAACATTTATGGGTAAGAGGGAAAGTAGCTGGGCAGATGACACTCCTTGGTTTGGTGTACTTGTGGACGGGAGCAAAGGCCAGAGAGGAAAATCAGGCAATGGTGGAGTGTATATCAAAGGACATTGAGGAACTAGGAGGAGAGTGCCAGATAATTATACTAGAAGATATGAATGCGCACATAGAAGATATAGATGGGTATACTGACTCAACAGGCAAAATGATCATGGATATGTGTGAAAGGCATAATTTGATCATTTGCAACAGTACCAAGAAGTGTGAAGGGCAAATAACATGGGAGGTAGAAAGGCTGCAGTCAACGATAGATTACGCACTGATGTCACAGAGGATGTATGATAATCTCAGGGGAACGCACATAGATGAAGATGGCTCCAGAAGTCTGGGTAGTGATCACAAACGTATCAAGCTAAGTTTTAGAAGAGCAGCAAAAGTGAGAAGGAGACAAGATGAGCAACTACAGGAACATTTTCATTCAGAAAGGCAAATAGAAATTGCTACTAAACAAATTGAGAAAGTAATCACTGCGGATAATAAACTGTGTGGACATACACTAATCTAATTAGACTGTTTGGGCTAGAGCTTGCTAAGGCACGTTACAAGTCACCCCGGAAAAGAAGACACAAGCCCAAGAGTTAGTGGGATAAGGAAGTTAAGAGAGCCACAGCAAAACGCCAGGAAGCCTCATGGGAACATAGACATGCTAAGCAACGGGGTGAACCGACAGATGATGTAGAAAGAAAATGGGAAACCTTTCTAAGCTCTTGAAGGGAAGATTCCCCCTGATCGATGAAAATATTATAAAAGAGGGTGCTCAGTGGCTGGCAGAAGTACATAAAAAGGACAGAAAGGCAGCTGCTAAATTTTGGAACCATTTAAACTCCCTAAGAAATGAAACAAAGCTAGATCAGAGGTTTATAACTACAGCTCAAGGTGCTAGGCTAGAAGGGGACGAAGCTATTGAATATATAAGAATAAGGGTGACAAAAAAATTTCAACAAAGAAGTGCCTTATGCACCACAATAGACAAATATGAATCAAGTGGCGCAATGGCTCCATTTTCACAACGAGAGTGGGAAAGGGCTGAGAAAAGAGTTCCTAGTAGTACATTAACAGGCCCAGATGGCATTCCAATTATGCTGATAAAGACATTAGGTCTGAAGTCTAAGCAGGCTTTGAGAGAGGCAGTGAGCGAAATAAATATCGATGGTGAAGTTCCCGATGGATGGAAACTTAGCAGGATGAGCATGATCTATAAAGAAAAGGGGAGCAAACCTGACAAAAACAACTACCGTCCTATAACAGTGACATCAGTGGTCTACAGGCTGACGATGCGGATTATAAATGAAAGACTGCAGGCATGGATAGAGGATGAGATGGTGCTGGGGGAACTGCAGAATGGGTTTCGGAAACACAGGAGGTTGGAAGACAATCTGTTGTCACTGACGCAGTGCATCGAAATAGCAGAAAAGGAACTCAGGCCCCTGTGGCTAGCATTTTTAGATATCAAGGGAGCGTACGATAGCGTGGTTCAAGAGGACTTGTGGGGAATCCATCTTCCACACCCAGGCACACTGGGTGTGGAAGATGGAGTCACTAATCTTTTAAAGGAAATCTATAAAAGAAACAACGTAGTTATAAAGTGGGAAAAACAGGTATCCAAGCCCACAGAGGTGAAACGGGGACTTAGGCAGGGTTGTCCACTGTCACCCTTGTTGTTCATGATGTACCTACAAGGATTAGAGACCAAATTAGAGGGAAGTGGACTTGACTTCAACTTCTATTTAGTCAAACAAGGAACACTCATTGATCAGGCACTACCAGCATTAATGTACGCAGATGATATAGTGCTAATGGCCGACAACAAGGAAGATTTGCAAAGATTTATGGACATGTGCGGTAGTGAGGGAGATAGGTTAGATTTTAGATTCAGTAAGGAAAAGTCAGCAGTCATGATTTTTAATGATAACGAAGGTAGTGAGCTTAGAATACAGGAGGTCACGCTAGTGATAACAGATAAATACAAATATCTGGGCGTATGGATAAGCAATGGGACCGAGTACCTAAGGGAACACGAAATATACGTGACGACTAAAGGTAACAGGAATGCAGCACTGATGAAAAATAGGGCACTATGGAATTACAATAGGTATGATGTTGTGAGAGGAATATGGAAAGGGGTCATGGTTCCTGGGCTGACGTTCGGCAATGCGGTCTTGTGCATGAGATCAGAAGTTTAAGCAAGATTAGAAATTAAGCAACGTGGAATAGGTAGGCTTGCTTTAGGGGCTCACGGAATGCACCAAATCAGAGAGTACAAGGTGATATGGGATGAACATCATTTGAGGGCAGGGTAGCTAGCAGAAGCGGCGATGGCGTAGTGGTTAGAGCATCCGCCTCGCATGCAAGAGGTCTGTGGTTCAAATCCCGGTGCCGCGCAGTTCCCAACCGGATAAAAAAAAATCCGCATGTTGATGGAACTGCATTAAGAGGCCTGGGGTGCGGCCTCACCGGTAAACATCGCCGGGAACGCACTCCCTCACCAGAGAAGGATTGGTCACCCTGGTGCAGTATCTGACCACTACCTCCCACATACATACGTCAAATACCTCACGGCCCTTAGTCCCCAGCAGCTGTGAAGCAACTGACCACGGTGGCGGTCAGATCTGCAACGCAGCAGAGGGTGCTAAAAATCTCTGGATCCGGACAGGCCGCCATTGGAACCTCAACTTGGCAACGTTTAACGCTAGAACCTTATCTAGTGAGGGAAGTCTAGCTGTACTATTAAGGAGCTAGAGGGTGTTAAACGGGATATAATAGGGCTCAGTGAGGTTAGGAGGACAGATGAGGGCTATACGGTGCTACAGAATGGGCACGTCCTCTGCTATAGGGGCTTGGCAGACAAAAGAGAACTGGGAGTGGGGTTCCTAATTCATAGAAACATAGCGGGCAACATAAAGGAATGCTATAGCATTAATGAAAGGTTGGTAGGTATCGTAATTAAACTGAATAAAAGATACAAGATGAAGGTAGTACAGGATTACGCGCCTACATCCAGCCATGATGATGCTTCAGTTGAAAGCGTCTATGAAGACGTGGAATCGGCATTGAGTAAGGTAAAAACAAAGTATACTATAGTGATGGGCGACTTTAATGCAAAGGTAGGGAAGAAGCAGGCTGGAGACCAGGCAGTAGGAGATTATGGCATCGGTACTAGTAACGCTAGAGGAGAGCTACTAGTAGAATTCGCAGAACGCAATAATTTACGGATTTTGAATACCTTCTACCGAAAACGAGAAAACCGCAAGTGGACATGGAGGAGCCCTAATGGCGAAAATAAGAACGAAATAGACTTTATAATGACTGCACACCCAGGAATCGTGCAAGATGTGGAAGTGGTTGGCAAGGTACAATGCAGTGACCATAGAATGGTAAGGTCTCGAATTCGCCTAGACTTGAGAAAGGAACGACAGAAACTGATACGCGAGAAGCCAATCAATGAGCTAGCACTGAGAGGGAAAGTTCAGGAATTCAGAGTGTCGCTGCGGAACAGGTACTCAGCTCTTAGTGAGGAAACCAGCCTTAGCGTAGATACAATGAATGATAATCTGACGAGTATCATTACGGAGTGTGCAGTAGAAGTTGGAGGCAGGGTAGTTAGACAGGAAACTGGCAAGCTTTCCCAGGAAACGAAGAACCTAATTAAGAAGCGTCAAATCATGAAAGTGTCAAGTACAACAGACAAAATATAACTGGCAGAGCTTTCGAAGTTGATTAATAGACGTAAGGTATGTGATGTAAGACGGTATAACATGGAGAGAATTGAACACGCTCTGAAAAACGGAGGAAGCGTCAAAGCAGTGAAGAGGAAACTTGGGATAGGCAAAAGTCGGATGTATGCACTAAGGGACAAAGAAGACAAAATAACTACCAATATGGATAGGATAGTTACAATAGCGGAGGAGTTTTACAGATATCTGTACAGTAGCCGAGACAACCACGACCTTAATACTATAATAACTAGCAGTAACCCAGATGACACCCCACCAGTAATGATAGATGAAGTCAGAAAAGCTTTGGAGAGCATGCAAAGAGGCAAAGCTGCTGGTGAGGACCAGGTAACATCAGATCTGCTGAAAGATGGAGGACAGATTGTGTTAGAAAACTAGCCACCCTGTTTACGAGGTGGCTCCTGACGGGAAGAGTACCAGAGTCTTGGAAGAACGCTAACATCACCTTAATACTTAAGAAGGGAGATGACAAGGACTTGATGAATTACAGGTCGATCAGCTTGCTCTCTGTAGTATACAAGCTATTTACAAAGGTAATTGCTAACAGAGTAAAGAAAACATTAGAATTCAATCAACCAAAGGAACAAGCAGGATTTCGAACAGGCTATTCAACAATTGACCACATTCATACTATCAATCAGGTAATAGAGAAATGCTCGAGTATAACCAACCACTATAGATAGCCTTCATAGATTACGAGAAGGCGTTTGATTCAGTAGAAATATCAGCCGTCATGCAGACACTGCGGAATCAGGGCGTAGATGAAGTATATATAAACATTCTGGAAGAAATCTACAGGGGATCAACTGCTACCATAGTGCTCCATAAAGAAAGCAACAGAATACCAATCAAGAAGGGTGTCTGACAGGGGGACACAATCTCCCCAATGCTATTTACCGCTTGCTTACAGGAGGTTTTCAGAAGCCTAGAATGGGAACAGTTAGGAATAAGAGTTAATGGAGAATACCTTAGTAACCTGCGCTTCGCCGATGACATTGCATTGCTGAGTAACTCAGGGGATGAATTGTAACTGATGATTACGAAGTTAGACAAGGAGAGCAGAAAGGTGGGTCTTAAAATTAATCTGCAGAAAACGAAAGTAATGTACAACAACCTCGAAAAGCAGCAGCGCTTCGAGATAGGTAATAGTGCACTTGAAGTTGTAAAAGACTATGTCTACTTAGGGCAGGTAATAACCGCAGAGTTGAACCACGAGATTGAAGTAACTAGAAGAATAAGAATGGGGTGGAGCACATTCGGCAAGCACTCTCAAATTATGACAGGTATTGCCACTATCCCTCAAGAGGAAGGTATATAACAGCTGTATCTTGCCGGTACTTAGCTAAGGAGCAGAAACCTGGAGACTTACAAAGAGGGTTCAGCTTAAATTGAGGACGACGCAGCGAGCAATGGAAAGAAAAATGGTAGGTGTAACCTTAAGAGACAAGAAGAGAGCAGAGTGAATTAGGGGACAAACGGGGGTTAAGGATATCATAGTTGAAATAAAGAAGAGGAAATGGACATGGGCCGGGCATGTAGCGCGTAGACAGGATAACCATTGGTCATTAAGGGTAACTAACTGGATTCCCAGAGAAGAGAAGCGGGTTAGGGGGAGACAAAAAGTTAGGTGGGCAGATGAGATTAAGAAGTTTGCTGGTATAAATTGGCAGCAGCAAGCACAGGACCGAGTTAACTGGCGGAACATGGGAGAGGCCTTTGTCCTGCAGTGGACGTTGTCAGGCTGATGATGATGATGATGATGATGCTAGCAGCAAAATTTGAGAAGCGATTGAGAGAAATGGGGGAGGAGCGTTGGGCTAGGAAGGTTTTCAGCTACTTGTACATGAAGAATGTCGACACAAAATGGAGGAAGCGAACCAGGAAATTGACTGCTAAATACTTAGAAAACAGCAGGTGGCCAAACCAAAAAGAACTATCGGTTAAGAAGAACGTGAAAGAAACGGAGACTGACATATGGAGAATCGGCATGATTAAGAAGTCCGCGCTAGAGATCTATCGAACTTTCAAGCAGGAAATTGCCAAGGAAAGGATATATGATAATACTCGGGGTAGTTCTCTACTGTTTGAGGCCAGGATGGGAGTATTGCGAACCAAGACATATCGGGCCAAATACGAAGGGGTAGACGCAGTGTGCAGTGCGTGTGGAAAGGAAGAAGAAACTTCCGAACACTTGATAATGTTCTGTAAAGGGCTTCACCCTATCGTTCAGGATGATGGCGCAGAGTTTTTCAAAGCACTGGGGTTTAGGGACAGGGAGGGCAAAATAGACTTTAAGCGGGTAGACTTAACTAGAAGGAGGTTATCTGATTGGTGGCTAAAGTGGAGGCACGAGTGAAAATTAAACTCTTCACTGCAAAGTACGAATCCTCAACCTCACTATTTAAAAGAAAAAAAGATAAATGTAATGGTTAGTTCGCTAAGTATACGGCTAGGTGGCGTTAACCGCCGCCTGATCTAAAGGGTACAGCCACATCCATCCATCCATCCATCCATCCATCCATCCATCCATCCATCCATCCATCCATCCATCCATCCATCCATCCATCCATCCATCCATCCATCCCTACGAAGGGGTAGACACGGTATGCAGTGCGTGTGGAGAGGAAGAAGAAACTGCCGAACACTTGATAATGTTCTGTAAAGGGCTTCACCCTACAGTTCAGGATGATGGCGCATAGTTTTTCAAAGCACTGGGGTTTAGGGACAGTGAGGGCAAAATAGACTTTAAGCGGGTAGAATTAACTAGAAGGAGGTTATCTGATTGGTGGCTCAAGTCAAAGCACGAGTGAAAATAAAACCCTTCACTGCAAAGTACGAATCCTCAACCTCACTATTTAAGGGGAAAATAAATCTAGTTTTTGGTTCATTAAGTATTACGGCTTGATGGCGCTAGCCACCGCCCGATCTAAAGGGTACAGCCATATCCCTCCATCCATTCATCCCCAAAGCTGGATATGCTTTTTTTTGTTTTTGTCTTCTCTTCAGGTTAGTGTTGCTCCCTGACTTCTCTCAGCGATACTTGAGAAAGGTTAGACGCAACTAGTAGCTAAACTGATTGCTCAGCGGGTTTCGTGGAACCCATCTAGCAGTTGCCCGGGTGGAAGGATAGATCCCGTGTTCTGGTATAGGTAACACCGATTCTACTGTTATACAGAAACGATATATGCTCCAGTAGCATTGATAACGACAGGAGCGCAAAGCCAAGCAACGGCTTCCATAATATCTCGCAAGTGGCGGGCAGCAGCCTGCGGGGAGTCGGATAACGCTGCGTCACCACTGTCTGCAGTCGGAAGTCAAATCGACGAATCCATTGCCATTATTGTTGTTTGTGGCGTACTATGCGTTGACAGCAATATCGTACTTACTGTTCTCGTTTTAACATCAATGAGCAGTGGCAGCGCACTGTTTAAACTTAATACGGGACCCTTGAAGTTTATGTAGAAAATCATGCTCAGGTGACAAAGCGGTAAAACATTAAAAACGGCTACATACTAATCTGATTGTCTCGGCCGGCAATCGCAGACCTGGTCGCATATAGCATCACATATAGCGGCGGTCAGAGGCAGCTTTTTCGATGCAGCCGCCGCGGCTGCAGCCAGACCTTTGTGTCAGCATTCGAGCACCGTGTATCCACTAGACCACCATAACGGTACATAAAACGTGCTATATACTAATTTAACAGACCTTGCAGGTTTAACATAATAGTTGCACTTGAGATTCAGTCAAAGTTATTGAAGTTGTTTATTCACTTTCTTTAATAAGTGCGAACAACTGATCACAGCATTGTGGACTGCTGTCGGCTTTCGAAACGATTTCATTGTTCATGAGCAAATTAAAAGGAGCCCGATGAACTGCGTCATATCAAGATAAGGCCGCGATATAAATTATGAATATTTTATTAATTTGTTATTTCTATTGTTTTATATTTGCGTGTGCCTGCACAAAGACATTATTGTTGTTGTTGTTGTTGTTGTCGTTGTTGTCGTTGTTGTCGTTGTTGTCGTTGTTGTCGTTGTTGTTGTTGTTGTTGTTGTTGTTGTTGTTGTTGTTGTTATACCATTGCTGGATAGAATAAAACGTTTGTTAGATAAATAATAAACAACAAGTATTTAGCAATGAAGAAATGCACGTTATATCGTTGTGTGTACACGCGACTACCACTAATATACAATGAATAAAACATTCCTATAGTGCACGAGTCTTTACAATTTTTTAAATCTTACTTCGAGTTAGCTGAGACACCCGGTATATAATCTCTTTGCAAAAAAAATGGAAAACTTGAATAAGCTTACAAATCATTCACAGTTACTTTACCGCAATAACGCCGTCGTTAATCCCAGTGATTATGCGGGCAAAACGTTTTGAGAAAAAATTGCCGAAGTCCTTATCGCTTCATGATCGGAGGAAGCTTAGCCAGGCTGAGTTAATCTATCTTTAAACCTTCCAACCCACACAATGTATGAGTGAAATGAAAGGAGACTCTTCATCTTCGTCGGTAGCAGATGAGCACTTACGAGGGAGCTTAGGCAGGCAGAGTTAATCTATCTTTAAACCTTCCAACCCATACAACATATGAATGAAATGAAAGGAGACTCTTCATCTGTGTCGGTACCTGATGGGCGCTTATCTTGCCTGCATGAAGAGGTTAGTCTTCTTACTCACCTACAACACTAATTTCGCAGTACACTGCGTAACTACAGGTGTTAATAAATATATGTGTAGGAGGGATTGGTGCTATCAGGTTCTATTTAGTCAATGGTGACTTTTTTTCTGTTTCTCATTGTTTTTACCTGCTCTACAATTAGCAGAAAAGTTTAACTGACACACATGCCACTCCACCTTATACAAAAACACAGAGCCACGTTTAGTCTGTAGATTGAGGGGCAAACCTTGTCACGCGTAACCCAGAGAAGAAGCGATGAGAAAGAAGGCAGTATCTATCGATCAGTATAATAGACGGCCCTGTCACATAGAAGTCGACACAAACTGCAGTTGAGTGAGGATATTTTAGATGGCGCTGTACCGCTACTCTGCGACTGGCTGCTGCGCACGCTTCGCCTGAGTGCGCGGGGAACGAGTGCCTCAATCTCTGGATCGTCGCCGTACGTGGCGATTTTTGGTGGGGCACGGACGAAGCAGAGTGGTAGGCGCGTTGAAGACGCTTACGCTCGGCTTTCTTAGCTCGCGTCCCGTTGGTGTTACCCGCGCGCCATCTGCATTCTCGAACGCGATCGGACGCATGGACGCATGCGTGAACGGACGGATGGATGGATGGATGGATGGATGGATGGATGGATGGATGGATGGATGGATGGATGGATGGATGGATGGATGGATGGATGGATGCTTTGCCACACTCATCATCATTCACTCCGTGAATATTATGGGTGATGGGATTTCTTTAATATCAAAAGCTGACTCTACGTTTGGAGACCAATTTGGTCTCTTCTTCAAGGAGTGAGTATCCAGCCGGATTCAAAGCTAGCCTTTTTTTTAGTGGTTATCTCTCTCTCTACCCTCGTTCTGACCGTAGTTATTGTTATGGTGTTGTTCTCTTCATTGGTTCTGAAGACCGTGTACATACTCGTTTTGCAGGATCTCAGTTGACCGGTTAATATTACCCGGTGCCATTTTGATATGTCAAGATTCTCAGAACTGACTTCTGGGGTGGCTACTTTCAGTTTCAATGACCAGGGTGGCATTGAAGTTGATGCGATGGTTCATCTTCCGGATGTGTTTTATGAGCGCGTTTCATGCAGTATAGGAGCTACCTGTATCATTTCGATATTTCTGTATCTTTCCTGAGAAGCTTGTTTTTTTTGTCTCGCCGATGTAAGTGACGTCGCAATGAGTGCAGGGGACATGATAGGCTAGCCCAGGGAATCTTCCTTTTGGCCGTCAGTCTTCTGATCGCGGCAAGAGTCTCGAATCGTTGATATGGTTTGCGTTCGACCTGTCTGTTTATTTGTGTAATTTCGCCCAGCAAGATAGATCCATAGAAAAATACGTTTTCCTTCAAATCCCTCTACTGTGTATCACATCTTCTATCGTCGTGGTAAAAGTAATATACAAGCATTATTGTAAAAGAACGATTTCATATACGGCAGCAAACCTTTGTCTTTTCTTACACAAAGTAGAACCTTTAATCGTGCTCCAAAAGCGGTTGTTCCTTTCACTATACTTGAAACTTCAATGGGACAGCAATCCAGTCCATTGCTCTGTTAGTACGACGGGTAGGGAATTGCATGCGTTATTGCCAGAGCCGCTGCTTGAGCTGCTGTAGTAGCTCATGGAGACGGTAACTCAATAGGTCTCATGTGTAATACAAGGCAAAGTGCCCATTTCGCCAGCTGTTGCGGCCTATAGTTCTGGTCTGAAACGAAGGGGTTGTAAAATGAAATCTGTCTTTTTCTCTCTCCCTTTTTTTTCGTCGAGGTGGTTAGTTTGCCTTTGATTCAACTCCACATTGGGGGAAGCTTCTTTTTCATGGCTATAAGCCGGATTTCGACCGTTCTTTATAATTTTTTGCAGCTTGATGAGAATGTGAGTAGACGCATTATCTCAATCTCTCTCTCTCTCTTTATATATATATATATATATATATATATATATATATATATATATATATCTTGTTACCCTCGACAGCGAATTCAAGTTTTTTCACTGTATCACCGTGGTGGCACCACGGCCTTTTATGCCCAACTCAATCTGAAGGGTAGCACGTCGAATTTTCATGTATCGTTTACCATCCTGCTTTTCTCCTTTCGTATTTCTCTCTCTCCACGGCCTGTGTTTTCGCCTCTGCCACTATGTGATTTCGCAAGGCACATACTCCGGAACCCTTCCTTATCTCTCGACTGTGTGGGTGCGTGTTCCTTTCTCTCATACGTGCACCTGAACACCTATGGCTCTACGCTTTGGAAGACTGAGTTTAGGACTTCCCAATGTTTTACGTCCTTGACGTCATGATCTTCCAACGAGTTTATCACTTCTTTTTGCAACGTTGGTTGACTTTGTTCTATATTCCATTCTTTTTGATGCCGTAAGAAAGTATGCAGTGGAAGTAGACCAACACTGATGACGAAGGAGTGACGAAGGAGTAGGAATTCTGTGCCAATCGTTCAAGTAGTTGCTGACGACGATGAGGAATTATGCCTGATGTGGAAAGATTAAGTGGAAGGACAGGGAGGTTAGCCAGTTCTTAGATAGTCTCGCTGTATGTTCCGCAGTATGTTCCACAGTTATTAGGTGATCAAGAACAAGCTTTTGTAGTGGATTGAAGCATTGGATGACCCACTCGTTACGCTATTCGCATTTCGTGACGCCTGGTTGTTCCTTTATTACTCATATACACACGCTTATTATTACTCATATCAAAACGCTTTATTACTCCTATCAACGCGAGTTTTTTGGCGAACAATACAAGTTGGCGAACAATACCCAAGCACTCGCGTGGCTCAGTGGTAGAATACTGGGCTGGCACGCAGCAGACCTGGTTTCAAGCCCTGATGTGTCTTTCGCACTAGTTTTTTTCCTTATTTCGCGATAGTGGTTACGAACACCGGTGGTGGCGGCGGCGGACAACTACGGCACCACGCGTAACCTGAGTTTTCATCTCATTACAGCTTTCGCTGGGAAAACAGGCCGACAAAGCTACGCACATCTTTATAACGGCAGGAAACGCTGCTGTTACTACCACAGCTTTGATTTTATGACTAAACTGTGACTTATTTGACCCGCCACGGTGGTCTAGTAGCTAAGGCACTCAGCTGCTGTCCCGCAGGTCTCGGGATCCGATTCTGGCCTCAGCGGCCGCACTTTCGATTGAAGCCAAAATGCTTGGGTTCTGTGTGCTTAGATTTAGGTGCATGTTGAAAAACACCAGGTGGTAAAAATTTCCGCAGCCCTCCACTACAGCATTCCTCACATAATATTTTCGTAGTCATGGGAAGTTAAACCACAACAATTATTATTAAACGGTAACTTCCTTTTTTTTACAGGCATAAATCATCGCCCCGCAAAAAGACTTGATGTCGTGCCAAATCGGCTGTGCACTGTCATGTCTCAAAGCACAAAGATGCAGTGTTGCTGTTTTCAGATCAAATGTTCAACCCCAAATTTTTAGGATTTCCTCAGCAACTCGGAAAAAGCCACACAATTACCCGGAATATAAGTGTTTGACATTCGCGGCGCCTAGAGTTTACCCCTTTGCCCACACTTTAACTATATACACTAGCTATGCACACAATATGAAACAATCTATGAGGCTCACTTATTTCACGAGATACCATTATTAGTAGGTAATCAGATAAGCTTTTTTACATAATTCATTGGTACCACGTTTTCCCGCTGTTTCATTGTTTTTGCTTTGACTTTTCAGCACACAGCAGTGCTTTTAAATTCAATGGCGTTATACTCAAATGCAAATATTTTCCAAGCACTCAACTGTTCACCTTTACGGGGTAAATTCTTCGGGACACTTTTCTGCCCTGTTTACGTTAAAGACAAGCGTTATGTCGCAATAAACCGATTCATTCACTTTAACAGCGTTTGAAATGCATCTTTCATCAAACCATCCAGAAGTCGTCCTTGGATCTTTTTTCCGGCGTGTTTACGGAAATGCACCGTGGTTCAGTTCCGCATTTCTTCTCAGTATCGCCGAAGAGGGTTGTTTCCAACTTATTCTGGCAAGACGGTGAGTCCATACCTTCCCTTTGATTTAATCAGTTTCTCATGCCTCTTTGTACTGTTTTCTGTATACTGTGTGGTTTTGATGAGTGTGGGTGTGCGCATGCGTGTGTTCGTGGGATATTGAAGGCTTTTTAAGACGTTTGTGCTTGATGCTGGTTTTCTATGTGGACCTTAATGAAATCATTCTATTTATATTGCTTATACTGCTTTCTTATGCTCGTATTTGTATTGTCAACCCTTAGCAGAGGGCTCTTACAGGGTGGATGAAAATAAGTACGCGCATAGCAAGTGAACAGATACAAGAAGATTGATTGATTGACTGATTAAAACATTGATTGATGGATTGATTGATTGATGAATAGATGGATTGATTGATTAATTCATTGAGTGATCGATCGATTGATTGATTTATTGATTGATTGGTTGGTTGTTTGGTTAATTGATTGATTGATTGATTGATTGATTGATTGATTGATTGATTGATTGATTGATTGATATGTGGAATTTAACGCACCAAACCCATTATATAATTACGAGTGACGCCGTAGTGGAGGGCTCCAGAAATTTCGGCCGCCCGGGATTCTTCAGATACAAGAAGAGGCTTTCGTAACCATTTACACTCGTGTATCGTTCTAATTGTCCATGCAAGCGTCTATCGCTTGCATTGACAACAAAGCTTGGCGACGCATTGTGCAGTGGAGTGACACCCGAAAAGAAATTAAATTGATAGACTTACCCATGCCAAGAAAAGTAAAATTGTAAAGCTTACTTGTATTTAACGTGAGGGCTCCGTCTCGGTTATTGCTTCAGATATCTATATTTATTTTCACTTTAAGCACTCCGTGATGCACATGAAGACTGAACTATTTTTTTTACCTTCTTGCTTCTAGCTACCAGTTCGCGGGACTGGTAAACTTGTGTAGCTGAACCGAATCGATGGTATTTGGGGCACGTGGGGCACACAGCGTGGTCATCAATGGTTCTTTTCTTAATTCTTGTTACTCATTCTTGATGAGCACTCCAAATAACCAAAACTTATTTTCTTGGTGGCCTGATCAAAACCTTGAAGGCGATCAGCTTCAAATACTACGCAGGTTGCTGTAGTTTCTGGTCTGACACGTTTTTGTCTATAATTCGCTTTCGAACACTCTTTTTGATGTGAGTGTGAACATGCGAGATTTCACGTTATTATATGGCTGAATATTTCAATTGGCGACTGTTAACTCATAAATTAACGTCAATATAGCAGTAAAAAATCACAACTTTTACCTCATTGGTAACATATAGTACGTGGATGCTCATGTAAATTATAAGACTGGTTTAAATTATCAAAACAATGGTTAATTCTTATTCGACCATACGCGTTGGTAAATTCAGTTCGGAAGTCATCTGCGAAAAGCCGCTTGTTCGACTATACCGTAAAAAATTATATATGGTGGGAATCGCACTGGCACACCACTGAATTGGAGAATGCCTAAAAATACTTGGATTTGGCTTGACCAACTGTCTTTCAAATAGGCTGTCTTTTTTCCCCCTGAAATATTACTTTAACCAAACCTTTCAGCTTCCCTCAATACCAAACGGTGTTGGTATTTCTGTATTTTACGCATGCAAATAAAGAATTGGATTGAATTGATACCAAAACCTGAAGGTCTAAATATTTGCTCATTGTAAAGAACTTTATCAAAAGCATTTGCGAAATCTATATGAATGACGTCAGTAAGCTGCACTGCACCTATACTTCGTTTCAAAGAGCTCTGGAAGCCAGCAAGACATCTTCTCGCAACTGAGGTCGCACAAAGAAACAGTTAAGTACCATAATTGTTTGAGTTTAACATCCCAAAACCACAATATGATTATGAGAGGCGTTGCAGGGGGGGGCTCCGGAAATATCGACCACCTGGGATTCTTAAAGAGGCACTTAAATCTAAGCTCATGGACCCTAAGCATTTTCGCCTCCATTGAAAACGCTGCCGTCGCGGCCTGGATTCGATTACGGGACTGGTTAGCAGTTGCGCTCGACGACCACTAGACCACCGTGGCGGTTTCAGCAGAGAGGACTACGCGAAGTTGTTTAGTTAGGGTAGAAAATATATAAAATCATTTCGTACTATAAAAATAAATAATTTCTTTTGTTAGGTGACTTGTTTTGATTTCCTTTTTTGTTGTTGTTTTTCTTACCTGGTTTTGTTTTTAGCCCACCTCAACCTCTAGCTTGTAGGCTCGCGCGAGCATTTACAATCATTAGAATAGACACGAAACGCTAAGGCAAAATACCTACTGATAACTTCTTTTCACATATTAGCGCTACGTGTACGTAACGGTGAATACGTGGCCACAGTGAAGTCATGAACAGCTTCAATTTATTGTACATTGGCCAACAACTAAACTCGGAAGCTATGCTAAAGGAACTGTAAAAAATCTCCTGATTAAAAATCTGAATGTTATTTGAAATGATGCGCGATGATAGTTCATAATGGACCCATACGAGTTAAATTGGGTGTTAATGATGTGCAAGCACATGCGATACTGGTCAAAAGGTACGGTTTCATGCTATTAGTCTACTTCCCCTGCAGTAAAAGTTATAAAAGTAACATTTGTATTCATTGATATGCAAGTTACAATGTAATTTTTACCTCATGAGCACTACATGAAGACCTTCAAAGCGCTATATGCCAATATTTAGGCTATTCAGGGGCGCAACCTAGTGTTTCAGTCGTTAACGCCCAGTCCAGATGCGCTAACAGAGGTGTCGGTGTCCATATATTCTGCGATCCCAACTTCATAACAAATGATGCCTCCGCCGCACCAAACAAGTGGGTCGTGTGGTCGAAGCCACTAACAGAAACACTGATAGGGATCTTAGTAGACCATTTGGTTGGTTGTTTTTTTTTTGTGTGTGTAACATCCCGAAGTTATAAATCCCTGCCCCTGTATATCAGTCGTTTGCGCATGACATTCTTCACATACATATCTCTACTTGTACTGCGCTCTTTTTTTAACGCTCTTTGTTGTTTTTTTTTCACCCACGATCTATATCTTCGTTGCTTGCCATGTATTAGCGAGGCTCGGGTCTTCCTCAAGTGGCCAACGCCACTTTTCTTTCAAGCCTGCCCTCATTTTTTAGATAAAATAAGATTGAATTGGATTGAATTCGATTGAAAGTAACTGAGGCTATGAGGGAAGTCTCAGTGCAGCGCTGCACAGAATGTCAACCCACTGAGCTTCATTAACGTGCACTGATATCACGCAGTACACGGGCCTGTAGCCTTTCGCCTCCATGGGAATGCGACTTCAGCTGCCGAAATCGAACCCGCGTATTGCCGGTCGGCAGCTGAGCATCGTAACAGACAAAGCAATATTGCTGCAAGACAGTGATTAAGTTACATATCTGATTACTTCCCTAAAATTTTCAAAATGCAACTATATTACACTCTATTTTGCAGCTAGGCGAAAGTAATGACATTACATTTTTGTTACTTTTGAAAACTAACCAAATTATTTTAAACTGGACACCATACTTCCAAAGGGGCATTAGCTGCTAAACAATTGAGGCAACAGCTTTTCGCTGTTTTGATGACGTGTACCTCTAAGCAGTCTCGACTCTTGCTTGACCTTAATTGAGTAAAAAGTCGTTAGGCGATGGAGAGGCCTGAGATCACCGAACCTATCTTCCTTTTTGACTAAATAAAGGCTTCCTAGTCACGCGGACATGATTACGCACTTGAAACTTCTGAATCCTGTTGCTCAGGTGTTTAGCAGTCAGCAAAGCGTAGAGCCAACATCGACCCGACCCCTCTCGTTGAGTGTTTCGGCGATCTTGGCCTTCCAGCAACGTTATTCAAAGCTTTCAGTTCGGATTCTAGGCTGCTTCTCTGCTAACCTACCTCGTACCTATATATGCTTGAGGATTAGTACTCACATTAACCCTTTTTTTGTTATTGTAACACGAAAGTGTTTTATGTCGCGATTCACTGCGGCTCCGCTGGCGTCATTACATCACGGATACGACGTTGTAAAGTATACACTAACAGACTGAAAACAAAAAAAAGGAAATGTTCCGACAAGAGGTGTCGTAACAGTGACCTCTCGATCTGAAGCGCGTGGCGCTAACCACTACGCCACAAAGCTTATGTTGTCAATTGCTAACGGCAAGCCATTTCTATAAAACGTACACCGTTTCGCCGTCCTCAGAGCTCCGCAACCTTGGCGTGTTTTCGTTGTCGGTCGCGAAATGGTGCGAAGAGCTTGCGTTGGGCCCGCTCTAAAGGTCGTCGTCTCTTGCGTTTTGATGTTCACGCGCCTATACAGAACGTGGTCTCTCCTGCACACGCGCTTGTCAGACTATAGTGATTAAGAGAGAACACGAAGGTCATTTATCTCGTGCCGCGGCCGCGTTTACGAAAGGAGCCCGCTGCGTGCACACACGAAAAAGTAAAAATTGTGACAGTTCGTCACGCTTGTTGGGTGTATACTTGTGCGTTCATTTCATGTGGTTTGAATGCGAAGCCTTTTTAGTGAACTTCGGCGACTTTCAGCGTATCTATCTATCTATCTATCTATCTATCTATCTATCTATCTATCTATCTATCTATCTATCTATCTATCTATCTATCTGTCTATCTGTCTATCTATCTATCTATCTATCTATCTATCTATCTATCTGTCTGTCTGTCTGTCTGTCTGTCTGTCTGTCTGTCTGTCTGTCTGTCTGTCTGTCTGTCTGTCTGTCTGTCTGTCTGTCTGTCTGTCTGTCTGTCTGTCTGTCTGTCTGTCTGTCTGTCTGTCTGTCTGTCTGTCTGTCTGTCTGTCTGTCTGTCTGTCTGTCTGTCTGTCTGTCTGTCTGTCTGTCTGTCTGTCTGTCTGTCTGTCTGTCTGTCTGTCTGTCTGTCTGTCTGTCTGTCTGTCTGTCTGTCTGTCTGTCTGTCTGTCTGTCTGTCTGTCTGTCTGTCTGTCTGTCTGTCTGTCTGTCTGTCTGTCTGTCTGTCTGTCTGTCTGTCTGTCTGTCTGTCTGTCTGTCTGTCTGTCTGTCTGTCTGTCTGTCTGTCTGTCTGTCTGTCTGTCTGTCTGTCTAGCCACCTTCTACTTTTAGCTCTCCTGGCCGTTTGGAAAATCGTATCGATACCAAAATTGGTATGACATACCATGACTGTACTAGAAACAAAGCTGACTAGTCATAACAAGAAAATCATGACATGTGTGCCATGAATGTCATGATATACATTTCATAGTCTTGCTGCTCTTGTGGTGGTTTCGTTCACACGACATATCGCCAAACTGGTATGGTATGACATCTGCACGGCGAACATAAGTGACAGACCCTAAGGTGGAAATCATGACATGCATGTTATGTAAGTCATGATTACACGTCATGCTCATGGTGCGCTAGTGGTCGTTTCGGTAGCTTCACGTATACCAAATTTGGTATTACGCAACGTGAATGGATGACGAAGGTAAATGACTCATCCAAACATCATAATCATGACATGCGTGTCACGTGAAACGTGAATACATGCTAGGATCATAGCGTGCTCGCAGCCGTTTCGCTAGCTTCACATACACGAAATTGGTTTCACGTCACAAGAATGGACGATGAAGGTTATAACACGTTCAAATATGATAATCGTGATATGTAAGTCACGCACGCCTTAAAGTTACGTCCACATCATAACGTTGTGCTGATTTTAAAGTGCTATATCAAGCTTCTTCATTCGTGCTTCGCATATCATCGATTCCCACTGTACATGGGATCTGCCCATTTTTTTCTTTGTTTAGCGTGCTTTAAATGTCGAGTTAGTCTGCGCTCGTCCTGTGTATGTTCATTTTGGGCGTGCTTTGTGCTCAAGGTGCACGTGGCAAGTATTCCCGTTTATCGCATGACTTCGCAATTTTTTGCATTAACATTCTTTCTTTCGCCCTAGTGGTGAAACAATGCACAATAAACGCTCAACAACTTCTGCGAAAACACGCTTTACTTTTGTGTTATACCAATTCTTAAAATGAGGGATCAGCCACGTCTTTTTTATTTTATTTTATTGGTAAATGGTTTCATGGCAAAAGGGAAGCGGACGTTCTATATTTCAGTCAAAAGTAACTGGGAAAGGAGTGAGTAAATTTCTTGAAAATACCCGCATGAATATATTTTATTGCAATTTCAAATTACTATCTCACAAAAGCAATTCGTTACATTACTTTATACAACCAAAGGTAATTTAATTGGTGTAACTTAATTGCTAGAATTGAGTTACTACCAAGTATGCATCGTAACCACTGGGCTTCCGGGACAGCCAGGGATACCGTTTAGTGGCAACTGCGGTAGCATCGGACGCATTGTGTTTTTCTCTCGTGAACATATCAGGACAGTGGTGGCCAGTGTTCAGGTAACACCATCTCTCCTACAGCTTTCCTCGTCCTTTGTTCTGGAGGATGGCTTTTCCTGCATTCGGATTATCCACCCAGCTTTCTACTTTTTTTTGTTTCTTCTTGTAGCTATAAACGCCCCGCCACGGTGGTCTAGTGGCTAAGGTACTCGGCTGCTGACCCGCAGGTCGCGGGTTCGAATCCCGGCTGTGGCGGCTGCATTTCCGATGGAGGCGGAAATGTTGTAGGCCCGTGTACTCAGATTTGGGTGCACGTTAAAGAACCCCAGGTGGTCAAAATTTCCGGAGCCCTCCACTACGGCGTCTCTCATAATCAAATGGTGGTTTTGGGACGTTAAACCCCACATATCAATCAATCAATTGTAGCTATAAACGTCTAGCTCACGATGCAGAAGCAGGCTGGGATCACGCTCTCGATCACATGTGAATCTAATTTGTGACTTTACCAGTGGCTCTATCGGCTGTGCACAAAGTCGCACACACCATGGCTGTAGCGAGCAGGTTGGCCACGCACATGGCAAAAGCAGTGTATTACAGAATTGACGAAGACTGCCCAGAAGAAGAGAACGCGATTGTAAGCTCCCGTGTAACAAAAAGTACTTATAGCAGCAAGCAAGACAAGGTGCCAGTTTATCTGAAAGAGAGAGAGAGAGATAAATAGAGAGGAAAGGCAGGGAGGTTAACCAAGCTTGGCTCGGTTGGCTACCCTACACTTGGGGTGGGGGAAAAGGGGAATAATAGAACGAAAAGAGACAGAAAAGAAGAGGAGTAAGAAAGAGAAGCATAAATAGTCAGCTCGAAACTACACAGCACGGCCTCGCACAGTTCTTTCACAAGCGGTCGTGAAGTTTGGTGTTCCATAAAAAGTACAAGAGGGCTTTCGTGGCTTTGCGCGTATGGGAAGCCGTCGGCCAAGGTCCCAGGATCTTCTCTTCTGTAAGCGGCCGTGAATCCAGCTGACAGAGCTTGGCTTCCATAATACGTCGTTCGGTCTGGTATGCTGGGCGATGACATAGAATGTGCTCAAGCGTTTCCTCGCAGGCGCAGATGTTGCATGCCGAATTGCTCGCCATTCCAAGGAGACGAGAGTACGAATTCGTAAACGCCACGCCCAACCTCATGCGACACAGTAAAGTTTCAGCGCATCGTGGGAACCCGGATGGCAAACGAAGTTGCAAGTTTGGGTCGATCGAATACAGGTGCGTGTTGGAGAAACCCTGCGTATTCCACTGCAGGAGAGATATACGGCGAGCAAGTGATTGTAGTAGCCTTGCAGCGTCCGTTCTCAAGAGTGGTATGGGCGTGCGCTGGTCTTGGTCATGAGCCGATCGAGCAGCTTCATCTGCGCGGTCATTGCCAACGATTCCGCAATGACTCGGACCACTGAAATACAATATCGTGACCTTCCGCGAGCGCTTCGTGGTAGTCGTGCCTTATCTGATATACTGATTGTTCATGTAGCCCGTGCTGCAGAACAAAGCGTAGTGACTGTAAGGCTGACCTGGAGTCGCAAAAGATGGCCCATTGGTTAGGTTCCTGGTGAAGAATGTACTTTACTGCACCTTGAAGTGCTGCGAGCTCTGCTGCTGTCGACGTCGTGGTGTGAGAAAACTTGTACTGAAGCAACACATTTTCAGATGGAACAACCACTGCTCCTGTGGAGCTGTTGGAATTAGTGGAGCCATCGGTGTAAACATGTATGCGGTCGAAGTACCTTTCGTCCAACAGACGCAAAGTCAGTTGCTTCAGGGCTAGCGTTGACATGCGTGCCTTCTTAAAGATTCCAGGAACTGATAAGCGCACGTCAGGTTGACGAAGACTCCATGGCGCAGTTGCTGGATGCATGGCAAGTTTGAAGCCAGGCGGTAGTATGTCCTGATGTTTTGTCACGATACCGCAGTACGAAGAATGGGGCCTCCGAGCTGTCAAACACGCTAAATGATGTGACGGTAGCCGTGATAAATGCCGAATGTGCGCTCTCAGCGTCTCGACAATGATGTGCGTTGTGACCGGTTGTTCTTGTGCAATAACAATAGTTGACACTGTCGATGAGCATCTTGGAAGGCCAAGGCATGTCCGAAGTGCTTGGGCTTGTATGCTTTGCAGTGCACGGATGTTAGTCTTGCACGTGTTGGACAGGACCGGAAGGCTGTACCGGAGAGTTCCGAGAAAGAGGGCTGTATAAAGCTGCAACATGGAGTGCACGGATGGGCCCCATGATTTTCCGGCGACGAACTTGAATACATTCTCAATGCCAATGAGCTTTTTCTTCAGGTATGAGACATGCGGGCTCCAGGTCAGGTCACGATCTACGATGACGCCTAAGAATCTATGAGTGCTCTTATATGGGATTGATTTGCCATCGATGCACGATGAGTAGAAAGACATCGGTTTTCGTGTAAACGCCACCGCTGCGCATTTTTCTGTGGCGATAGTCAAACCTTGCTGGCGAAGGTATGTCGATGTCATTGTTGCCGCTTTCTGTAATCTTGAGCGCACTTGAGGTCGTGTCACGCCGGACGCCCAAATGCAGATATCGTCAGCGTAGAGAGATACATAAGCCGTCTGTGGCAGCCTTTCGGTGAGCCCCACGAGAACCAGGTTGAAAAGTGTAGGACTCAAAACACCGCCTTGTGGCACCCCACGACTTGTGAAATACTTATTCGTAGACCCATCTTCAGTTGAAACGAACATAGATCTTTTTGTGAGGTAGCTTCTTACCCATCGAAAGACACGACCTCCAAGTTCAGCTGCTTCAAGAGCATTGAGAACAGCCTCGTGGGTCACGTTGTCATAGGCACCCTTCACGTCTAAGAACAGAGCTACCGACAGCCGCTTCTGAGCTTTCTGATGCTGAACAGAGGTCACTAAGTCAATAACACTATCAACTGAGGACCGACCTCGTCGAAAGCCAGCCATAGCATCAGGATAGATGTTATAATGTTCCAGGTACCATTCCATGCGTGTAAGCAGCATCCTCTCCATGACCTTGCCAACGCAGCTTGCTAGTGCTATAGGCCGGTATGATGCCAAATCGAATGGAGACTTTCCGGGCTTCAGCAAAGGCACCAGGCGACTACACTTCCACTCATCAGGCACCATTCCATCATGCCAAGACTTATTGAAAATGTCCAGGAGACAGCGCTGTGCCTTCGGGCCTATATGACGTAGGGCAGTATAGGTCACTCCATCCGGACCTGGGGACGATGAGCGTCTGCATGTGTTCAATGCCGCATGAAGTTCTTCCATGGTGAACGCAACCTCCATTTGCTGATCTCGTGCGACTGGAACATCCTGTGGCATTAGATCGATCGGTATAGAGATGTCGCCGGCGATCTTTGCACAAAATTCCCCAGAAACATCAAGCTGTGAGCGACGTTGATGTAGCGCCAGAGCGGCGAAGGGGTGACGTTGTTGCGGATGCGAGTGAATACCTCGAAGAGTCCTCCATACGGGAGACAAGGGCTTTCGAAGGTCTAGCAAGTCACAAAAATTCTTCCACCGTTGTTCATGAAGTTTGTGCATTCGACGCTGGATTTTTTTCTGAATGCGTCTGGATTCTCTGAGGTCAGAGATAGATTTCGTGCGTCTGTATCGTCTTTCGGCACGTCGGCGGACCGCTCTAAGTTGTTCCAACTCTTGGTCGAGTGCCGTGCGTCTCGATTCTTTCGAACATATCTTCGTGGAAGTCTCCATTGCACAACTAATCACTTCTTCAACGGATTGCGGTGGTCCATGCATGCACTTGCTCTCCCCTGATATCTGAAACTCTTCCCAGTCAATAAGTCTTGAATGTCCAGGGGAAGGAGAATCGTCCAAACCTCTGACTGTCACGTACGTGGGGATATGGTCGCTGCCACGTGTTTCAATATCTGTGAACCATTGGACTTTCGTGACAATGCTATGCGACACTAATGTCAAGTCCAGGCAACTGCTGTAAGTTACTCCTCGGAGATAAGTAGGGCTGCCGTCGTTCAGCACCTGAAGCCCGTGCTCTGATGCGAGATCAACTAGGTCTGTGCCTTTTCGATTTGTCCTGATGCTTCCCCACAATGGATGATGGGCGTTGAAGTCACCCATCAATATCCAAGGCGCTGGAGTCGTTGCAAATATACCATTCAAGATTTGTTGATCTAGTCGACATGACGGCGCTATATATGCGCCTATCAGTGTAAACGACAACTTCTTCTTTTTAACATATAGACACACGTAGTGATTTCCATTGTGAGAATCTACTCTTTGGAGAACGTAAGTGAGTTCTTTACGGATGTACACAGCAACTTGACTTCGCTCAATGCACGTTGAAGAAACGAACGATTCATTGCCCGACAGACGAGGTATTTTTGAAAAATGCGGTTCACAAATGATGATTATGGGAAACTTATTTTCGAAAATGAATTGTCGGAACTCAGGCATTCTTGACTGTAGACCTCTTGCGTTCCACTGAATTATGGAAGCACACTTGACTTTTTCTCGGAAAGGCTGATGCGGTCTATGGTGTGCCATCTTGTTACTGAAGTCCGGCAAGAACTGGTTCTAGTGTGTCCAAGATTTGCAGCGCGCATTTAGCGGCAGAGATTTGTAGACTATCCAATAGAGTGCGAATAACACTCATGAACGACCTCAGTACAGAAAAGACTTGTACCTCTTGGGCGGACAGACTGCCTGCTGGGGGCATATTCGTTGTTGACTGTCGATATTGCGGTTCCGTAGACACGTGTACCCGCGGTAAAGTGGGCCAGTCAGAGCCGGATGTTCTCTGTAGCGCCACAGTGTCTTCCGGTACCTGTGGACGTACCCCACCTGGTGGCGGGGGCGGGGGAGGTCTCTGTGGTCGTGGCGGCGGTGGTGGTGGCGGTGGCGGCGTTAGTGAAGGCACCTTCGGCACAGGACTGCTTTTTCTTTACTTCGAGCACCGCCGTCGACGGGAACGCCGTCGTTGAACAACCGTTACCGCTTCCTTTCGTGAGGATTCGTCTTTAACCATTTGTCTCAGAATGCTCCTCTCTTTCTTCAGTACTGGGCAGTCTTTGGACGAGGTCTCATGGTTGCCGTTGCAGTTACTGCATTTTAGGAGAGTTGCTTGGCAAGCCTCTGCTTTGTGGGGTCCGGCACAACGTGGGCATGCTTGCTTGTTGTTGCACACAGCACTAACATGACCCAGTTTTAGACAGTTGTGGCACTGTAGTGGTCTTGGGATGTATGGTCGGACAACGTGACGAAAATGACCAACCTTTACATGTGATGGGATGCAATCACCTTTGAAGGTCACCTTGATGCAACGGGATTTGCCAAGCCGGCATACTTGCAATATGTCCGTTGCCCCAGTAGCTGGCTTTATCAGAACAGGAAGGTCTGCGTTCGGTATGGAATCATCAACGTCATAAATGACGCCTGTCGTCGTGTCACTATCCTGCGGAATGTAAGTTCTGAGATAGATGCCTCCAAGCTCAGTGACAGTTCGCAGGGTATGTAGCGCAGCCGGGTGCTCAACGTCTATGGCCAGGATATTCTTCCGTGGGTTGAGTCTAATATCCTTTATCTCCTAAGGCACGATAGCTTCGAGACGCGCCGATATCACTTGCCTGTTCATGTTCTTCAGGTTGATCGAAGAGTCGACAGGAACAAAAAGTATGGTATGGCGTTCAGAACTGCACGCCGCCTTCACGGTAGAGACGCTAGCTGGCGAAGACGCGCCGACCATTCTTCTTTTAGCTTTACGCTTCACTGCAGGAATGAAATCTTCGTCGCTGTCTTCACTACTCGCCGTGTACAGTTCAGTGCTGTCACTGGTGCTGTCGTCCTCCCGGCTGTTGCGCTTCCTTGAGGTTGACGTCGAAGGTGACGCCAAGTCCGGATTGCGTACGGTGGGGCCTGGATCCATCGCTGCCCGCAGGAGAGCGATGATCCTCGGTTAAAACGTAAATTCACACAAAAAACACCAAACGAAATAGGCAGCGTTCGGTAGAAATACACTTCGTCCGTTTATCTGAAAAACTGATGAAATTGTTATGCACCAAAAAACTACAGTGTGTGATGATTAGGCATGCCGTAGTGAGAAATTCTGGGTTATATTTACCGCTTGCGCTTCTTTAACTGCCTTTAAATATAGGTACATGGAAGATGCATAGCCACAATTTTTGGGGGGCGGGGGGAAGAGAAGCAACTCATACCATATGTTAGACGAAGAAAGGGCTTAACAGCGCAAGTGACAGGGGGGATAGAAAAGACAAAAACAGAGCACTGAACTAACAACCAAAGTTTATTGCAAGCCAACTGCAATATATAGGAAACAGAATCTGTGCATAGCCACACAACTTTTTTTTGTGCTGATAAGCACTTTCTTTGTCGACCATGCAGTACCAACCATCCCAATCAAACACTTTGTCATACTTTATGTATATTCGTGCGTGCTTCTGTATGGGTGCGTGTGTATATAGGCAAACAAAATTGAAAATTTTCAGGAAGTTTAAACCCCCCCCACCCCCCCATCCACTCTTTGGCTACATCCATAATACATGGATGATCTTGCATTTCGCCCTTTGGGAGTGGGGTCGCCATGACCGCAAAACAAACCGACATTTTAGAGCTTACCACTGCTAACGTACCATGGTGGAATGTTGAATATTTATTTTTATTTTATTTATTTATTTATTTATTTATTTACTTATCTGTTTATTTATTTATTTATTTATTTTATTATTTATTTATTATTTATTTATTTATTTATTTATTTATTTATTTATTTATTATTTATTTATAGCCCCTTACAGGCCCACAAAGACATTGAGTAAGGGGGAAGGGGCATTAGTATATACATTACATAAAAATGCACACAAAACGTAGAAAAAGAACAAGAAAACAAACAAAACCAAGGATAAATAGCAAGGTGCCACAAAGTTGTACAATGAGTACGCAACAAAATCAGGTTATCACGATAAGCCTCACAATTACAGATGGACACAACGTGATCTGAAAGGCAATTCTAATGTGCTATGGCCGGAATTAATGGTGACCAGTAAAATTTTTGTGTGTGACCATTGATTCGCATGAAACTGCGTGCGTTGTGTTGAGCAGGGATGTGCGAGAGGAAGATGAAGGGGCAAACAGTGGAATCTAGAACTGTAGATGTACATATGAAAACATACAAGTGCAATGACCTAGCGTTGATTCAGTGGCATAAATTCAAGATCGTGTTTATTAGAGTGATGCTTCAAATAAGTTGTACTTACCAGTGATAAATCTCGCTGCCCTATTCTGGACGGCTTCTAACATACGGACAAGGTAATCTTGGCGTGGTGACCATGTAGATGATGTACTAAAGTTGTGGTTGAACATAAGTAAAATGTGATTGATTGATTGATTGATTGATTGATTGATTGATTGATATGTGGGATTTAACGTCCCGAAACCCCCATATAATTATGAGAGACGCCATAGTGGAGAGCTCCGAAAATTTTGAACACCTGGGGTTCTTTAACACGCACCCAAATCTGAGCACACGGGCCTACAACATTTCCCCCTCCATCGGAAATGCAGCCGCTGCAGCCGGGATCAGATCCCGTCACCTGCGGTTCAGCAGCCGAGTATACCTTATCCACTAGACCACCGCAGCGGGGCAAGTAAAATATGATAATGCGCGAATGTTAGAAGGAGCGTTGCGCAAGTTTCTGTGCAGATAGCCGAGAAATTGGGAGGCTTTTTATGGGGTTGCTGCTATCTGCGTAGACCGGGATAAATCTGACGGAAGGCGAATGCCAAGATATTTGTACGATGGCGTGGTCGAAACAACAAAGAAAGTATGAGTTAGTATGCTTTCTAGTGAACGAGGTTAATTAGCATTTAGAGGTTGTGAGGATATCTGCCAAACATCACACCAACTGAAGGTTAGATTAAAGCTATTTGATTGTGAACAGATTGAATATTGCGGTCACGCAATCATCAGCGAGCAACCTAACTGAGAATGAAAGGTTAGCGGGCAAGTCGTTAATGTATATTTAAAAGAATGATGGACCCAGTACACGGGAACACCAGAAGTGGTATCGCCAATGCTAGATGAAGTGTCGTTGACCACCGTGAATTGCTAACGGGAAGGCAACAAATGGCATATCCAAGACAGTGTTATTGAATCAACACAGAGGGAAAAAGTGGGGATTAAACGACAATGAGGGACAGCATCGAAAGCTTTCGCGAAATCGAGAAAGAGGAAATCAGTTTGCTCTTTACTGTTCATATTCAAGTGAAGGTCAGCGGTGAATTCGAATAACTGAGTGTCGCATGAGTAGCCTTTCCAGAAGCCATGCTGATTAGGGAGAAAAAAGTATTTGATTCAAGGAGGTCATAGATATGAGAAGCTGTATATGTTGAAGTAGTTTGTAGGATATGCATGTTGGGGAAATGGGTCAACATTTACGGGGCGAGTGCCCTTCACCGGACTTGAATACGGGGACTACCTGGACAATCTTCCAGCTTTTAGGCAAATTTCCGGATCACAGTGACTGATGAAAAAGGAGTCATGTAAAGTGACAAATATCAGTTGTGTTCTTCAGTATTTCAAAGTTATTGTTTTCAATTCCTGGAGATGACTCTAAAATTTGTGATGAGGTTCGCAATACCTTATGCAGTGACGGTGATCAGATCCATGAAAAGGAAGAGCCGATCAGGGAGATATAGCACATTGGAACAGTCTTCTTTGTAAAAGCGGAGGGGAAGTACGCATTGAAGGCAATCGAGGAAGCTTCATGAGAAAGCGGAGTTTGGTTAGCATCGTGTAATGTAACGTGATAAGAAGACCTATTGTAAGGAGAGATTATTTGCCAGAATTTTCGGCTTTATTTTTTATAAGTGAGGGCACGTCCTGTGAATAACAATTCTTATTTGCTGCACCTAGAGCTATACAGCACACCTAGTATTTTTCCCAGTAGGACGCAGAATCATTGCGTTTCTCCGCATTACACGAACGTTTCTTTTTATTTCATAAAGTTCGAAGCTTCTTCGTAAACAAAGTGTTAGTCTTATAGTTGGATATAGATATTAGAGGCACGAACTGGTAAATTAGCTCTAAAATTTTTTTCTTGTAGAAGAATCCAGTTGGAGTTCACGGTTCGTGAATTAAACACACGGCAGAAAATGATCGTGTAAAAACCTTCTAATTCGGTG
>WOVY01012377.1:0-67500 GCA_013436015.1 Rhipicephalus annulatus
GTGCGTGCTTCTGTATGGGTGCGTGTGTATATAGGCAAACAAAATTGAAAATTTTCAGGAGGTTTAAACCCCCCCCACCCCCCATCCACTCTTTGGCTACATCCATAATACATGGATGATCTTGCATTTCGCCCTTTGGGAGTGGGGTCGCCATGACCGCAAAACAAACCGACATTTTAGAGCTTACCACTGCTAACGTACCATGAAGTGGAATGTTTAATATTTTTTTTATTTTTATTCTATTAAATTTATTTATATTTATTATTTATTTATTTATTTATTTATTTATTTATTTATAGCCCCTTACAGGCCCACAAAGACATTGAGTAAGGGGGAAGGGGCATTAGTATATACATTACATAAAAATGCACACAAACGTATAGAAAAAGAACAAGAAAACAAACAAAACCAAGGATAAATAGCAAGGTGCCACAAAGTTGTACAATGAGTACGCAACAAAATCAGGTTATCACGATAAGTCTCACAATTACAGATGGACACAACGTGATCTGAAAGGCAATTCTAATGTGCTATGGCCGGAATTAATGGTGACCAGTAAATTTTTGTGTGTGACCATTGATTCGCATGAAACTGCGTGCGTTGTGTTGAGCAGGGATGTGCGAGAGGAAGATGAAGGGGCAAACAGTGGAATCTAGAACTGTAGATGTACATATGAAAACATACAAGTGCAATGACCTAGCGTTGATTCAGTGGCATAAATTCAAGATCGTGTTTATTAGAGTGATGCTTCAAATAAGTTGTACTTACCAGTGATAAATTCTCGCTGCCCTATTCTGGACGGCTTCTAACATACGGACAAGGTAATCTTGGCGTGGTGACCATGTAGATGATGTACTAAAGTTGTGGTTGAACATAAGTAAAATGTGATTGATTGATTGATTATTGATTGATTGATTGATTGATATGTGGGATTTAACGTCCCGAAACCCCCATATAATTATGAGAGACGCCATAGTGGAGAGCTCCGAAAATTTTGAACACCGTGGGGTTCTTTAACACGCACCCAAATCTGAGCACACGGGCCTACAACATTTCCCCCTCCATCGGAAATGCAGCCGCTGCAGCCGGGATCAGATCCCGTCACCTGCGGTTCAGCAGCCGAGTATACCTTATCCACTAGACCACCGCAGCGGGGCAAGTAAAATATGATAATGCGCGAATGTTAGAAGGAGCGTTGCGCAAGTTTCTGTGCAGATAGCCGAGAAATTGGGAGGCTTTTTATGGGGTTGCTGCTATCTGCGTAGACCGGGATAAATCTGACGGAAGGCGAATGCCAAGATATTTGTACGATGGCGTGGTCGAAACAACAAAGAAAGTATGAGTTAGTATGCTTTCTAGTGAACGAGGTTAATTAGCATTTAGAGGTTGTGAGGATATCTGCCAAACATCACACCAACTGAAGGTTAGATTAAAGCTATTTGATTGTGAACAGATTGAATATTGCGGTCACGCAATCATCAGCGAGCAACCTAACTGAGAATGAAAGGTTAGCGGGCAAGTCGTTAATGTATATTTAAAAGAATGATGGACCCAGTACACGGGAACACCAGAAGTGGTATCGCCAATGCTAGATGAAGTGTCGTTGACCACCGTGAATTGCTAACGGGAAGGCAAGCAAGTGGCATATCCAAGACAGTGTTATTGAATCGACACAGAGGGAAAAAGTGGGGATTAAACGACAATGAGGGACAGCATCGAAAGCTTTCGCGAAATCGAGAAAGAGGAAATCAGTTTGCTCTTTACTGTTCATATTCAAGCTGAAGGTCAGCGGTGAATTCGAATAACTGAGTGTCCGCATGAGTAGCCTTTCCAGAAGCCATGCTGATTAGGAGAAAAAAGTATTGATTCAAGGAGGTCATAGATATGAGAAGCTGTAATAATGTTGAAGTAGTTTGTAGGATATGCATGTCGGGGAAATGGGTTCACATTTACGGGCCGAGTGCCCTTCACCGGACTTGAATACTGGGGACTACCTGGCCAATCTTCCAGCTTTTAGGCAAATTTCCGGATCACAGTGACTGATGAAAAGGAGTCATGTAAAGTGACAAATAATCAGTTGTGTTCTTCAGTATTTTCAAAGTTATTGTTTTCAATTCCTGGAGATGACTCTAAAATTGTTGATGAGGTTCGCAATACCTTATGCAGTGACGGTGATCAGATCCATGAAAGGAAGAGCCGATCAGGGAGATATAGCACATTGGAACAGTCTTTCTTTTGTAAAAGCGGAGGGGAAGTACGCATTGAAGGCCAATCGAGGAAGCTTCATGAGAAAGCGGAGTTTGGTTAGCATCGTGTAATGTAACGTGATAAGAAGACCTATTGTAAGGAGAGATTATTTGCCAGAATTTTCGGCTTTATTTTTTATAAGTGAGGGCACGTCCTGTGAATAACAATTCTTATTTGCTGCACCTAGAGCTATACAGCACACCTAGTATTTTTCCCAGTAGGACGCAGAATCATTGCGTTTCTCCGCATTACACGAACGTTTCTTTTTATTTCATAAGTTCGAAGCTTCTTCGTAAACCAATGTTAGTCTTATGTTGGATATAGATATTAGAGGCACGAACTGGTAAATTAGCTCTAAATTTTTTTCTTGTAAAAGAATCCAGTTGGAGTTCACTGGTTCGTGAATTAAAACACGGCAGAAAATGATCGTGTAAAACGCTTCTAATTCGGTGTTAAATTGTTCATAATCACCAAGGTCTATAATCACGGATAGTTTTAGTCACTGAAACTGTACGCATTACAGATAGATTGATATGAAATTAATGAGGTTGTGGTCTCTAACATCCTTCTATGTATGAAATCGCTCCAGTGGATTCTGGTGCATTAGTGAAACCAGGTGCAGTATATATGTATGTACCACAGGTGCACTGCTAAACAACTTGTGATAAGTTGTAGTCGAGAGTTATTTCTAAAAAAATTGAGGGAATGCGACATGTGGTAGATCAGTCAATAAACGAGTGATTGAAATCACCCAAAAGGTGCCATGTATATCAGTTGAATAGAGTTCTGTAGCTCTCCCTGTGTTCACATTCGTTCAGCGAACTGGAAACGCAGGGGAACACACACATAGAGAAGAAGCACACAGCACGAGCTCTCACTAACAACGGCTGTACGAATATGAACTACGAACTAGCCTACCTTTTTATCCTGCCGCTTTATCTTATCACGTAAATCCTCGGGAAAACAGGAATGCGCACCTGGTGAGAGATACGATGATCGTATAAGTACTTCAGCATACGTTGCAAAGCAAACAGCCCAAGTTATCTCGGTAGAAGAGTTACTGTCAAGGTGAAATGATGCGACTCCATTCTCACCGCTATTAACAAGCCGCCTGCTCTTGTATCAACGCGGTCACATCGATCTATAATAACGTTGTCTTTATCTGGAAACAGTTCCTTGTTGGTATCTCCAGGATAAAGCCAGGTCACCGTGAGTATTAATATGCACGCATCAGTATCATTTAGATAAGGACACAACTCATCCTTCTTGATCAGCATAGGCTTGCAATGTTGGCAAAAAATACACTTAAAGATGGTGACCTCACTATACACCGCTTAGGCGTGCGCATGTTAACCACTAGTTATGTCGTGGACAGCACGTATGTGTTGCTAGAATGATCAGAGTCGTAGGAGTTTGTGTCAATGCGCAGCTCATCAGTGCATAGCATAAAAGGTTTGCTTTGTGTCTTCGCATATTCCAGAAGCTTGCGGCGTCCTTGTCGCGTTTTCATAGAAAAACGTTCGCGTATATAAAAATGTATTCCCTTAAGTCAGTGCGCATTCGACAAAATCAGCTATTTATTCTTGAAAAATATAAACTTGGCCTTCGTCTATCCGTGTTAAATCTGCCAGCCCTTGCATACGCTTTAATTGCGGACGCGTTTCGGTGATGCCTATAGGTGGTCAGAGCAAAACTTTACTATCTTATCTTCTGAGGCTGCCAATCTGAAATATTCTGCATTGTTGAGAAAAAAAATAGAAGACTTGCATCAACGTGGTCTCACTCATATAGTTTCAATACTGCACTAGGTTTGAATAATTACCGGGGGCCTCACCAGGCGTATTAAGCATGTCAGAATTCTGTTTGCTGCTTTACCGTGCTAAACAAAGCAGCCTAAATAAGATAACCCGTACGTTCACACTTTTTCATGGTAGTAGCCCTCGGTTACACCAATCACGTTCCTGTTAGAAAAGGGTGCCCTAGCGACGTGCTTTCAAAAAACACCACGCAAGAGTCGTAACGTTTGAAAACAGCGCGTCTGCTAGCTATGCAGGCTTTCTTTAGCTAATCAAGCTTCCTTGAAAGTATAAAATAATTCGTACCACTTCTTCTGAAGAGTTCGGAAAGGGTGATAGGTGAAGGGTTCAGGAATTACGAATCGGCACCATACCAATGGACACTGCAGCAAGTAGAGCTGTGACAGCTGGACGCTGCAGAGTGCCTTGTCTTTCCGGAAGACCAGGAGCGACTGGTTGAAGGTAGCCCTCGACGCGTCACCATCAGCGATCCACGACCCCACCCGGCATCGAACATGGTTCAATCACGTGCACCGGAGACGGGAGTTGGCAGCCAAAAGAGTGAGTTGCTTCGGCGTCATTTTCTTTCCGTCCTGTGTTCGTGTTCGAGCCAAGGGAAGTGTTTCAGATGATGGCAGGAATAGGCCGTTATGCCACTTCGCCATATTTAACGGGCAGGGTGGACGACGCAGAGTTAATGCATGATTGGCCCGCATGGATGAAGGATCTCAGTGTCAAATTGGCAGAAAAGCACCGCAGAACGCTAGAAGTATATAGAGCAAAAGTTGGCATTTGACCCGTGTGCCGCTTCTCTGCTCTTCACGCCTGGGGTCTTCAAATAAATTTTCATGGTCATAAATGAACGCTAGCACACGAACAAAGAAAGTCCTACGTCACGCATAAATCTTCTTTTTTGCGGACAACAGGCCTCAGAGACAGACTTTAGTGTCTTATTCTCTTTGATGTTACCTTTCCTCTGTCGCTATTTCTTTCTATCATCTTTTATTCCCCTCACCCCTTTCCCCAGCACAGGGTAGCCAGCCAGTTTAAGAACTGGCTAACCTCCATGTCCTTCCGCTTCATCTTTCCTCATCCTCCTTCTTATAGGATGACGCACAAGAAATGGCAAAATAAAGCACGAAAAAACTTCAAGTATGAGATATTGCAACCCTTTCCGCCCATCGCATTGATAATTTAACGAGTGGCCAGATTCGGTATCAGTGTTAGGTCACGTGACATTCTCGTTTTTCACGTTCGCGTTGTTTCACTATGGCAACTTTCCCTCACCCTCACGCTAGAGGGGCGGCACTTCCACACAAGTGGCGGTTTGTGTGCGCGAAGGTGTTGGAGTGCGCTTATCAATATGCGTTTTTTTTTTTGCAATAAATCCTCTGTCGAAAGTGAGCGCTTGTCCTTGTTGCCGCCTTTTTGTCCGTGTATACCGATATTGCACTGTCCATTTAAACGTAAATTACCATCTAGTCTATACTCATACCTTGCTTTTTTTTAGCATTTGTCGTCCTACCGTGAGAGCTCAGTGTGAGGCGTACCACAGTGCTTGGATTCATGTGAAGTGCTATTTGTACATTTCAATCCATGCGCCCGCACTGAGTTCCCATATGTAAGACCTAGAACCATTACACCTATCCTCAAACATCGAAGCGCCTTGTACTGATTTATCCGCACAATCTTCTGTGCTTCATTATTGCAACACCCATCCTTCTATTTGATACCGTGACCTTTTCGTGTACCTCTATCTACCTATGCTACGCATTTTCGTGCACCAATGCACCCTATCAAATCGGAATGAGCCAATTTTAATGCATGCACGATTACACTTCCTTGACCCGCCGTTGAGCCTTAGAATACGATCAAGGCTTGTGTAGATGACGGCACCACTCTATTTAGATTGTGGCTAGGCGTCGCGTTTACCCGTGCATATGAGTTCCTTATTGGGATGGCTGACACCACCACTTGTGAACACTGCGGGGACAAATAAACAATTCCACATGATCGGTATTATTGTCCGGAATACACCACGCAGAGATAATATCTTTGCCTGGTTTTGAACGAGTTAGACTACCATTCTCTATCGGGAAAAAAACTGTGCCATCGTCCAGACCCAACATCGCAGAAGAAGACTTTACAAGCGCTGTTGAGCTTCCTGCGATCTGCTTGCCTATGGAACGACTTTGAGTAGACCGTTATCGTCTGTGTATGCGTGTGGCTGCAATTGTTTTTTTTACCTCTCTTTTAAACCATCTATTCCCGAACCCCAGTGAAAGGTAGCATACCAGATACCATCTTCTGGTTAACGTTTCGGCCTTTCTCTTCTCTTTATATCGCATATATGTATCTATCACCATCATTTACTCATACTCTGGCGTACATTTATTTTTTTACCCTTGGTATTTTCTTGCCCAGTATTGATCATTATTGAAGTCACTGAATACCATCATTCCACATTTTGTTACACCGATGTATGGTTCACAAGCTTCACCTTCCCGTCAACATATATAAACTAGACGCCGTATATAATCTCGGCTGCCCGCAAAGGAGATAATGACATCAGCAACACATAAACCTGGAAGTGGCTGCTCTATCTCAACAATGGCCTGTTTGTCTGACAGAGTATAACCAGTGTTGCTATCCTTTTGAATACTTTCCCTCCGCACCATGTTGAGCACGAATAACAGTGAGGATAACGAACATTCCTGCCAGCGCCCCTTGCTAATATCAACGTGCTACTTACTACTTGTTCCTTCACATTCTACGCAGACAGCATTTTTCCTATATATCTCCCTTAGAAGCAGTATACAATCGTCGCCTACACTCGCTTCTTTCAATACGCTCTCTAATTTTCTTATCTACGTTATCACATGATCCTCTAATTTCTACAAAAGCCAAGTATAAAGAACTACTTTTTTATGATATATGTTTTTATACAAGTACGTCGTCGTCTACCCATCTGCCGATTCAAAATCCATCATGGAATTCTCCCGAATTACCGTTATGTTCTGCCCATGTCTGTCATGTGGAACCCAGCGCCATCTATCATCAGCACGGAGCACCACGCAAGCACTCGGGCGATCAATGCGGCGCTCGCGCTCCATAAAACCACTCTGGTATAGCCCGAAAGGCAAGCTCTCAGCTGATAACACTGTCATCTCACCTTGTTGTGTCTTCTTAGGCATTCCATCATTGATCATACTTGTAAACCCTGAACAAAAGCGTGCCTTACGAAGCTTTAAACAAGTTCTACGTCCTCCCGTCGGTAAACCACGTCAGCGCTTAAAAGGAAAGGTGTATTTCGTATGCATGAAGAAAATTTGCGTGAGCGCTCTCATTTATCACCTTGGATAAGTTCGCGTCACCTTTTAACAGCTTTCCGACCACTTTTAGAACGCTCGCAGCCGTGGCGCATGGAACCCTGCGGCGCTGTATTTGTAATGTTACCCAAGGCGCATTTTCCCTAAGTGACTCACTCCTATACTTTGTCGCTTTAGCAATATTGTCCTTTCGAATATTTTCAAGATAGATTTATACATATGTAGGGTTTCAGTCCCAGAGCTACGATATGATTATAAGAGCCGCCGTATTGGAGGACTCCGGAAATTTCGACCACCTGGGGTTCTTTAACGTGCACCTAAATCTAAGCACATGGGCCTACAGCATTTTCGATAGAGGCGAAAATGCAGCCGCAGCCGCTGCCGGAATTGCATCCCGCGACCTGCGGGTCAGCAGCCTAGTCACTTAGCCAGCCACTAGACCACCGCGGCGGGGCGAATATTTTCATGAGAATGTTAAGTCTTATACGGAGCAAAGCAAGGAGTGGATTAGGAAAATGGCTGTATCACTGCAGCTACCTGCACATTAATAGTAGTATACGCTGGTTTACGCTGTGATTAACTAAAACAGTACCCACCCTATATGCTGTAAATTCGTTTATTCTTCCTTAACTCCATTGCATGACTCCGTAATACTGGGATAAAAACCAAAATGACGCACAGTCCACACATCACTCAACAAAAACACTTTTTTTTTTCGCACAGAGATGCGCAGCCTAGCTCTTGAATATTATGAGCCATCTTCACATTCTGAGTTGGGCGCAGCGATTCATTACTGTTTATTGTTTTGACGTAATCGACATTGCCGATGGTCTGCGCGAGCCATTTATGCCAAGATAATCGAGTTACGAAAGCGAAAACTTTATGGGCCACGTGCACGATATGAAACAACAAGGTAAAACAATTACTCCTATTGTTCAAGAGTTATCACGTGAAAAAAGTATACCCGATAAAATCATATACGCTGAAGACATCCGAGGCTCAGCGCCTGAATGATAGAGCCATGAATATACAAGCCCTGCAACGAACTTTCAAGCGCTGTGCTGAACTCCCCGGTGGCTTTTTACCGCAGCAGTATTTTATCTGCATAAAGAAGCCTGGATATGCATCGATCAAGAGCACGTGCTAAAATATGCATGAACGAAGTCACCCGATCATGGCCGCTTTGCTATTCTTCCGGTAATCATTTGATAGTCAACTACCTGTATCCTTTCATCAGTTGTTCATCCCTTGCTTAAAATATAGCCTAAAACGTGACTCTTGTCCGTATTTCACCGAATGCTTTTCCGGGAGTACATATAACAGGAACGTAATGTGCCTATAGAAACCTTTAAGGCGTGCCTTCACTTTATTGGTTTGATTCTGCCATGGTAAAAAAGTAACAGGATGGCACCTTGAATAACTCCACGCACGTAGGCGTATATAAAGAAGCCCAGTACAGCTAGGCAATTTCGAAAATAGCCACTGCACATTAGTGCTACACGCGTTATTTTTTGTTCACTAACGCTTCGCAGAATCTCAAAACTTTTGTTGACGAAGAATGTGGCTGTCCTGCGAACGCGTCACAAATAAAAGCGTTAGCGCTTTTTTTAGATGCGAAGCATTTCTTGGCCCCGCAGCAGTGGTCTAGTGGCTAGGATACTTGGCTGCTGACCCGCTGGTCACGGGATCGAATCCCGGCTGCAGCGGCTGCATTTCCGATGGAGGCAGAAATGTTGGAGGCCCGTGTGCTCAGATTTGGGGGCACGTTAAAAACCCCAGGTGGTCCAAATTTCCGGAGCCCTCCACTACGGCGTCTCTCATTATCATATGGTGGTTTTGGGACGTTAAACTTCACATATCAATCAATCAAGCGTCTCTTGCTCGGGCCTATGTAGCGTGACTACGGCGGCGTCCGCACTCACACTGCGCATGCGCAACTCCCCTGCTTTCCTCTCTCCTACAGCTGTACGTTACTCTCTATACTTCTCTTCTACCACCTGCTTGTGCGCGCTCCCCCTTTCTCTCCTCTAGACTTCCCTCCCCGTGGCGTCAACACCCCCATTGCGCACGCACGATCCCTCTTCCTCTTTTCCTATACTCTCCCCTCTTTCGCCCCACAACGCCGATGCAGGGAACGTCTGCTAACATATGCAGTCGCTCCGCCTCTCCTCTAGACATTTCCTTCCCGCGGCGTTTACACCGCCCTTTCGCATTCGCGTCCCCTCTCCCTCTCACCTCGCAACGCCGACGCAGGCAGCGTCTGACTTCATTGATTGAAAAAATCGGCTGCTGGCGTTGCACAACCTTTCACTGGCCACCCAGAACGATCTTGACCTGCAAGGTAGTTCCAGTGGGAGATTTCTACGGTGCGTTGTTTATCAATTAAAATTGCCAGCATGCGCGTTAACTAAAATCGGACTGCAGGCCTGTGTGTCCGATTGCAGTCTGCTGTTTCTCAATACCCCATTAGCAGCGATTGGCATGTTGAAGTAGGAAACAAAGGTCCATCACTGCATGCTTTGCGCCTCCCGAGGTTTCTCTCCGGTGCAACGCCGCGATGAGCGCCAGTGTGCCCCCACAGCAGGCGAGAGCTTCTACAGGCTGCGCTCTCGCCACGAAAGAACGGTGCCAAAAGTGTGCATAAAGCGGCCCTGTTCTCTTAAGGTGCGTTTACACTACAGAGACTTTACATAGATTTGTGTGCCGTCAGTATTTGCGGGTGTCTTTTGTCTTGTCATTGTCCTATGCACACTACAACGACACAAACAGTCCGCCAATAATCTCTGGAAGATTCCTTCCGTTACTTCGTTTGCTCACAGCCTTTTATTGGCCAATTTTATAATCACACTAGAGGCACACGCCGCGACAGCGACTAAACTTACACACCTGTACCTCATTTTCAGCCATGCTACATGCTCTGCCATTGTCCCTCTCCGTCTACGCCACGCAGCCCCCGCCATAATCCACTGCGTCGAGAGATGGGGGCGGGGATACACAAAAAGGAAGCGAAGAAAAGACTTCCGTGGGGTGTGCAAGATGCCTATTCAAACGCCGTGGAAGCCTTGAAGGGGGCATTGTTATCTTCCCCAAGATTTCCCCCTCATAGTCGTTTGAAGCCAGGACATGGGTCAGTTTTTGCTCAGCCGCAGATCTTTCGACGACACACCGATGACAGGTCTGCCTATGGGTTTAGCTGTTGTTTTGGTCCGTCATTATGTTACACTACGATGACCTGCTGTCTTATATATGAGGCTTGAGACGTCAAAACTCACAAATCAATCTTTTAAGGCATCATCGTCGGCGGTGGCCTAGTGTGACCATGGGGTTTGCAGACATTGTCGGCGAGTGACTCCTCAGCCGATGGTCTGCGTCTGCCTCGGGTTTTAGTCGGTGTCGTGTCAGTGTCATGTCGCTCTAGTGTAAACGCACCTTTTCACCAGTTTTTTGTAGAATTATGTGAGATTGGATGCCAGCCTTGCTTCGTAAAACGTTCGAATATGTTGCTGCCGCATTAATTGCTTCGCCCTTTTGGTGAAGCAATTGATGTGGTAGCAACATATTAACTGTGACTTTTTGTTAGAGTTAACAAAAAAAGTGCAAAGCCTCCAGAACGATTAGCACAGTGCAATCAGTACCAAAAAAATGTTTGGCGCATGCGTCGTGAGAAAATACCCTCTCTTCGCGCGGTGGCGCATTCCTCAGCCAGATAGTGCGGAGCATCAATCTAACGCTGTCACTGCAGTGGACAGCAGTGCTAATTCTGCTGCACCAAAGAGAGGTGGAGAAGCCGTCTGCTTGAATGAAGTGGTAGCACACGTTTTTTTTTTGGGGGGGGGGGGGAGGGGGGGTTGAAGAAATATTTCAGGCAAGCTTAGACCCAGATGGCTGGTTGCTGCGATTAATCTCTTCTACCAACAGCATACTTGGTCGCAAATTCTTGATACGAGCATGCATTACGCCGATAAATGGCAAAATGCACGTTGTTGTGCACACCACCTGCGGTCCGTCATTGTGGGTACAAGTGCTTCTCCATTCGTCTGGGAGCTTAACTCCGTGGCGCCTTTAGAAATGTCTTTCACTGGTCTTTCACTGAGTCAAAAATAGATGACGCATCCAATTTATAATTCAGTTCGCACGATTTCAGATGTATTTTCAAGCGGCTTTTTTTAAACAAAAAAGGAATATAACACGGGTGACAACATGGTTGACTTTGTCACAAAAGACTCTACCAGTCGTGCCAGTCGTTCTGGTGGGCTGTGACATCTACTTGTTATAGCTGTTTGTCAACTATTTATCACCCGCCTTCGGTGTGTTTGGTACGCTTGTAAATTGTAGACAAATACGGCGTGCGTCGACTTGTTGCCATGGGCAGATACGCGGTCTTATTGACGTACACACTGAGGAATCCTAAAAATACTACCCCCATAGATTTATTGCGAACCAAAGATCCTCAGTCCTAAGGCAGCTCTTCAACAACTTGTCTTGCAGACCCCAGCCTTGTCTGATGACTAGTAGAGATTACTCGTCTCTAGAAAGTTATCTAGTGAAAAAATCGTCATCAGTCAGTAGGTTTTCTGTATTCACCCTCCACGTGTACTTTTTCAAGTATTCATCCTCATGCCACCCATGTGCTCTTCTGCTACGGAGGTGCTCGCCATTTTCAATATTATATACCGGTCGGTGATGAGAAGCATATCCAGCTTTCAGGGACACCTAGACTTACAGTAATAATTCTGGGGATGGATGGATTGATGTATCTGACTGTGCTCTTTAGATCGGGTGGTGGCTCACACCACCTAGCCATAAAGTTAAGTATTATCACTGTGTGTTTAAGGATTGAATTTCACTCGCGTCTCGATTGTTGACTACAAACGAGGCGCGAGTGAAACCATCGTACCTCCCTGAACGGGAACCCTGCGGACGCCTATGGTGGTGTGAAATGACAAGCAACATTGCTAGCCCATGCATATGGTGATGGTGAAGTCTCTGCTTAGCATGTGATCGATTCAAAGAATTATTGTTTGGTAGAAGGAGAAATAAAAAGCATACGAATTATCGCCGGCGTAGTCAAAAGGGCTGACAGGGCAGTGCTCGTTACGGAGCAGGGAAATGGCAAGGGAGATTTGAGTCAGCATTCAAGACACGCATGTCTTAACGTAGATGGTACGGAATAAGACAGAGAGATAGTTGCGATGGTAGCGCAAATGTCGCAAAGTGTCGCCACCAGGTGTGCATACTTGTCATCTATTTTCGTCAACACGCCCAAAAATTAACGAAAAGAGATGACAAGTATGCGCACCTGGTGGCGCATGTCATCTCGTGTGGTTGTGACGCAAGATTTTCTGAGACGAAGATTCTAGGCAGAAGCGCAAGTAAAACTGCACGTGAAGTGTCAGAGGCCTTTTGCATTGAAAAAAATAAAGATCACTGTGTAAGCGTCCCTTCAATTTCGTTGTTACCAAGCGAACTTCAGTTCATCGCTCTAAGGCTATGACATTGATTAACTGTACGCTTTGATAATCTATGCTGTTGGCCTTCTTTGGTGTGTGTGCGCACAATGTGTCCTGTATATATTCAAGCCTTCGAGCTATGAATGGATCAGTTGGAAGTGAGCGCTGTGTGTTTGATGCATGGGTGTGTGCGTGTGTGGGTGGTCGTGTCGGGTTTTCGCGCTCGAATAGACTTTTCGAAACCGCGCTCTAAGATCGCGGCCGCTGCGGAGGTCACTCAAAGGCGCTTTAAATGTTGGGAAGCTGTGAATGAAACGTATAAATAAATTAAAATACACGGAAAGTTGAGAACGCATTTCATTGTCAAATTTGGAGATGCAACAACAGCAAGAAGTGTCGTGGAATCCGGCCTACTCGGACAAAAATAGGGCCTAGAATAAACTGCTTTCGTGCGCCAAGACCACTGGAGCTGAGGCTCTAGCGCCGATCTTTTGTATATATATATATATATATATATATATATATATATATATATATATATATATATATATATATATATATATATATATATATATATATATATATATATGACAACAGCACCATCCACGTAGCAAATATTCATCTGCCACTTAAGCCGCTAAGCATATATCGTTCATGTGTTCAAATGTTGCAAGTGCGTTGCGCAACCCGAATCACGTATCAATGAATTCCTATTAGTCATGAGGTATAACGAAAGCTGCCGTAGAGTGGTCAAGTTCAGCCATCAGAACTGCGAGTAGTCGGAGCGCAGGTCCAACGAATAGACAAAAACTATGATCCTTGGTGCCGGTGGTCGTGGCGTCGTCTATACGAGGATAGTTATAGATGTCCCTGCCTGTCATCTGATTCAGCAAGCCATAGACTACGCAAAACGTTTGGCGATTGCGCCATCTTTTTTTCAACGCGACGCATATCTTAGAGAATTTCGGCGACCTTGAGCGTATCTATCTATCTATCTATCTATCTATCTATCTATCTATCTATCTATCTATCTATCTATCTGTCTGTCTATCTATTTATCCACCTACGACTTGTCGCTCCCCTGGCCGTTTGGATAATCATATCAATACCAAACTTGGTATGGCATAGCATGACTGTATGACGAGCACATTTGAGTAGTCATAACATGAAAATCATGACATGTATGTCATGAATGTCATGATTTACATTTCATGGTCTTGCTGCTTTTGCGGTGGTTTCGTTCACATGACATGATGCAAAACTCATATGGTATGACATGATTGCGTGGTGAACACAAGCGACAGACCCTAACATGAAAATCATGACATGCGCGTCATGTAACAACATGACTACATGCCACGTTCATGATGCACTCGCGGCCATTTCGCTAGCGTCGCATATACCAAATTTGGTATTACGGTACGCGAATCGTTGACGAAGGTATGTGACTGGTGCAAACATGATAATCATGATATATGCGTGTCATGTAACAAGACTACATGCTACGCTCATGATTGAATGATTGATATGTGGGGTTTAACGTCCCAAAACTACTACATGATTATGAGAGACGCCGTAGTGGAGGGCTCCGGAAATGTCGACCACATGGGGTTCTTTAACGTGCACCCAAATCTGAGCACACGGGCCTACAACATTTCCGCCTCCATCGCAAATGCAGCCGCCGCAGCCAGGATTCGAACCCGCGCCCTGCGGGTCAGAAGCCGAGTACCTCAGCCACTAGACCACCGCGGCGGGGCTACGCTCATGATGCGCTCGTGGCTGTTTCACTTGCTTCACATGTGCCGAATTCGGTATTACGTGACGCGAATGGACGACATAGGTAAACGACACATACAAACATGATAATCACGACATGCGTGTCATGTAGCAACATGACTACATGCCACACTCATGATGCGTTCGCGGCCGTTTTGCTAGCTCTACATATGCCATATTTAGTATTACTTGACGTAAATGGATGACGAAAGTATGTGACTGGTGCAAACATGGTGATCATGAGATGCGTATTATGTGAGAACATGACATGACTACATACCACAGTTAAGGCACCAATACAGTTGGACGTGACCCGGTGCGCGTGCGCGCCGGCGTTCCTTTCGTGGCGTCACGCCGGCGTTGCCACGCGAGGCGCCGCTTCTGCCGTATACTCGCAGGCGCGCGCCACGCTGTGCTGCTTTGACGCATGCGCGTTTCAGCGCATGTGGCTTCCCTCCGTCACGAAAAGAGGAAGAGGCAGTGTTGTCTGGGTAACGCATCTGCGCGAAGCAGCATGTCGCAATTCATGCCGGTTGCCATAGGGCCGCGCCGACGAACGCTTGGTGCGCCGGTCGCACCTGGCGCCATACTACAGAGTGCTCGCGTTTTGCTAACGTAGCGTCACTGTCCCCAGCGTGCGCGTGCGTCAGCGTTACGGTAAAGTATAATCAGCCTTTCATGATGCACTCGGGATATGCGAAGCACGAATGAGGAAAGTTGATATGTCACTTAAAAATCACCACAACGTTACGAGGTGCAGGTAAATTATGCCGTACCCGACTTCCGTGTCATGGTTATCATGTTTGGATGTGTCGTTTACCTTCGTCATCTATTCACATCACGTGATGCCAAATTTCGTATATATGGAGCTAGCGAAATGGTCGCAAGGACGCTATGAACGTGGTATGTTGTCATGTTCTTACATGACACGCGTGTCATGATTATCATGTTTACACCAGCCATATACCTTCGTAATCTATTGACGTTACGTATGTCACACCTGTCCCGTTTATTAGGGAGGCAATCGCCGGGCTAATTCCAAGAGCCGAGGTATCGGCCCCCCGAACCGCACCACGAAAGCGTGGACAATTTTGAAGTGGTCCTTTTTGGTGCGCCAGCGGACGCCGGTCGTGGCCCAAAGAACAAGTCAGAGCCGAGAGTTGATAAACAAACAAATTATATTCTCAATAATGGCAGATCGAAAACAATACATAAGAATGCACACTCCACAATAGTTGCATACAATATGACACCAATCAAACCAATCAATCAACGTACTACACAACACAGTCAGCCACACTTAATACAACGGACACGGACAACAATACGCACTACAATGCAGTCGCATGCATTGAACAACCAAGACACTTAAAGACTAAAGAGATAGAAAACCTATTCAGTCCAAAGTTCTTGGAACCAAAGTCGAGATGATACTCTTCCGAGAATCACTCACTCAAAGTCCAGCGTTGTTGTCGTTCCGTAGCTCTCGAAGTTTCTCTTCCAGGAAACCTCGCGTCCTCAAATGGCCACTCTCCAAGCTTCAAGCTTCTTCGCCGGAAATCCGTCGGCTTCACACACGCAGCTGTTGCCCGCGTCTTCGCTCGATAGCGGTAAACCCACGCTCTTGCCTGTAGCTCGAGCCGTCCCTACGGACCAAAAACTTCGCCGACTACACGGCGGAATTCCTACGCGCTCTGGCGCTCACTTCCGTCTCCTCCTGTTCTGTCACCACGGGCAGAACCTTCGCCGACTCCACGGCGGAATTCCTACGCGCTCTGGCGTTAACTTCCGTCACCTCCTGCTTTCTCGTCTCGGCCGCTCGATTAAATACCTTCCTCGCCACCTTCCAGAAATTTCTCGTCCTTTCGGCGGCGCGATACGCAGCGAAGGCTGGAGAGAGGCGAGACGGTTTGTCAGCCCTCCGCGTCGGGTGACTCAGCTCGGCGTAGCCACGCCTCCTTCGTTCTGGAAATTTCTAGCGCTTGCCCGGCCGCCGCTGTGGGGTGAGGAGGTTCGTCTGCGAAGCCGTGCTTCTGCGGGGAGAGCGCGCGCCCGGGAGCCTTGGATGTTTGCTTTCTTTTTTTTTCGTTTTACCTCGCGGCGTTTCTACCGCCCGTTGTCGCAAGGATTTGGCGGCGCGCTTTTTTTTAGCGCTCGTTCTGTGACAACGTAACACCAAATTTAGACCACCTGGGGTTCTTTAACGTCCACCCAAATCTGAGTACACGGGCCTACAACATTACTCAGATTTGGGTGCACGTTAAAGAACCCAGGTGGTCGAAATTTCTGGAGCCCTCCACTACGGCGTCTTTCATAATCATATCGTGTTTTTTTTGGGGACGTTAAACGCCATAAATCCAATATATATATATACATATATATATATATATATGTATATATATATATATATATATATATATATATATATATATATATATATATATATAATGATACCTCATAATACGTGTGTCAATCGGGGCTACTTCTTCGCAAGGCATGTCATGTGGCAGGTACCTTGCCCATTGTACACAGCTTTACATGCCAGGTAGGCCAGAAGGTTGTGGGGAAACAAGTATTTCTGACTGAAGTGGCACCTTTTTTGTGGCACTATAGCGAAACCACGCCCATAATTATGTGATGGCTCTCAAGTGCGACTGTGGTAAACCATTAACTCGTAAGAGAGAGAGAGAAGGAATGTAGGAAAGGTAGGGAGGTTAACTAGACTATGCATCCAGTTTGCTACCCTACACATAAGAGGTGGAGAGGGGAGTAAAAGAGAGAGAGAAGGATATACACATGTCACATCACACACACGATGCCGAGTTTCACAGGCGGTTCCTCAATGAAGTTGCTGTCAAGTATCTCAGGAGAGCACGTGTGGCTTTCTGTGTTGATGTGCTGCGCGACCAGGCTCCTAAGATCTTTGCTTCATTAAATGGCCGGTCATCGAGTCTATTTAAGGCACACTGGAGAATCCGGCGATCTTCATCAAATTGGGCACAGTGGCACAAGAGATGTTCAATAGTCTTTATACAGTTGCAGCTTTCACACATGGTTGAATCCGCCATGCCAATGCGATAGCTGAATGACTTGGTAAACGCTACCCCAGTCCACAGCCGGCACAGCATTGTAGCGTCACGCCGAGAAATCTTGGATGGCAGTTGTTTCTGGAGTAATGACTTAAGATTCTTAGGGCGATGATTGGAGTTAGGTGGAGAATTCCAGTGCGCAAGCGTGGCATTATGCGCGATGTGACGAAGTTCTCTAGCTGCGTCTATTCTTGACAAGGGTATTGTCACAGTGTGGGCGCTCCATCGTGGGCACATCGGGCAGCGTCGTCAGCGAGGTGGTTACCACTGATGCCACAGTGGCCCGGCAACCATTGTAAAACAATGTCGTGTCCTTGATTAGCAGCGCGATGACAAATTTCATTAATACGATATACCATCTGGTGGTAGTTTCCACGTCGTAGACTTCGCACGCATTGAAGGGCTGCCTTGGAGTCGCAAAAAATGGCCCATCTACTAGGAGATTCTTGCGTAACAAACTCCACAGCGGCTCGAAGAGCGGCGAGCTTGAATCCCGTAGATGTCGTGACGTGTGGTGTCTTGAGTTTGACGGTGATTGATCGAGATGGTATGACAAAGACACTTTCGAACTTCCCGAGACTGAACCGTCCGTAAAAACATGAATTCGGTTAGCATACGGCAAATGCAAAAGGTCCAGTGAGATCTGCTTGAGGGCTGCAGATGACAGGCTTGCCTTTTTAGATATCCCCGGCACTTCAAGGTGCACAGTCGGTCTTTTCATGCACCACTCTGGATATAGTGGTATGGTTGCGGGCGAGAATCTCCACGAGATGGAATTCTGGTTAGCCGCAACAACTTTGGAAAACGCTGCCTCTGGTCTTTCTAGTGGCAAGCTATCAAGGTGGTGGTTAGGCACTCTGGATATGTGACGGGTATGTGTCCGGAGTGTGTCGACAGTTATATATGTCGTGATCGGATGGTCTTTAGCAATACCAATTGTTGCTAACGTATTAGCGCACCGAGGTAGCCCCAAGCATGTGCGGAGGACTTGGCCTTGAATTCTTTGCAGGACCCTGATGTTAGTTTTTCCGGCGTTGGAAAGCACGGGCGTACTATACCACAAATATCCCAAGAAAAGCGCTCTGTACAGCTGAAGCATAGATGACATTGATGTGCCCCACGTTTTACCAGCGAGAAATCTCCTCACGTGTGTGTTAGAGCTGAGCCTCTCCTTCAAGTGCGAGATGTGAGCACTCCACGAGAGACCTCTGTCGATAATGATGCCCAGGAATCAGTGACGTCTCGTATACGAAAGGTTCACGTTGTCGATAGAAACAGGATAACAGATCATGGGCTTGCGGGTAAGATGGACTAAGGCGCACTTCTCGGTGGAAATTGTGAGGCCTCGAGCATAGAGGTACGTCGACGTTATTCTCGCTGCGTTTTGGAGCCGTGCGCGTACCTGGAGTCGTGTCACTGCTGAAGCCCAGATACATATATCATCAGCGTATGTAGAGATATTGACTGATCGAAGTAGACTTTGTACAAGGCCAATGATCGTGAGGTTAAACAGCGTAGGGCTGAGAACCCGGCCTTGTGGAACGCCACGAGCGGTGTAATGATCAACGGTGCGGCCTTCCGCAGTGAGCACGAAGGAGGATCTTCTTTGTAGGTAGCTCCGAATCCATCGAAACATTTCTCCGCCGATACCAATGTTCGCAAAGGCATCTAGGATGGCATCGTGCGTTACGTTGTCGTATGCACATTTCACATCGAGGAACATTGCAACCGACATGCGCTTGAGGTATTTCTGTTGTTGCACAGAGGTTACGAGGTCGATGACATTATCAATAGAAGAGCGGCCTCTTCGAAAACCAGCCATGGCCTCTGGGTATATATTATAGCGTTCAAGGTACCACTCGAGGCGTGTCAGAACCATTCTTTCCATTATTTTCCCCACACAGCTGGATAGCGCAATGGGTCGATATGATGCCAGATCAAGCGGCGACTTTCCAGGTTTGAGTATCGGTACCAAGCGGCTGGATTTCCACCTTTCTGTAACGACGCCATCGTTCCATGGCTGGTTGTAGCATTTTAGTAGCTGGTCTCGGCCGCGTCTTCCAAGATGGCATAAAGCAGCGTATGTAATACCGTCCGGCCCAGGTGACGATGAACGCCTGCAGGTGGCTAGAGCTGCATCCAGTTCCTCGAGTGAGAAAAGCATATTCAGTTCAGAAACTCGTGCTACAGGAACATCCCCAAGAACTTCGTCACTCACGGTAACCACATTGCCCGCAGTCCTCACCCAGAAATCTTCAGCAACGTCAACCTGCAGACGGCCTTGATGGAGAGCCAATGTGCTGAATGGACGTTGTTGTGGAGTCGAGCCAAGGCCACGCACCGTCCTCCATATATGGGACATAGGCTTGCGAGGATTGAGTGATTCACAGAATTTCTTCCACCGTAGGTCTTCCAGCTTGTCCATTCGACGTTGGATTTTCTTTTGTAGACGTCGAGCGTCTCTGAGGTCGTGAATCGAATTAGTACGCCTGTACCTCCTCTCCGCCCACCTACGAATCGTTCGTAGTCGTTAAAGTTCTATATCAAATTCTGTACGCTTTGATGTCTATTAAAGGCGCAAGTAACCTCTTCCATCACATTTTTCATTATCTCCTCGAGGCCACATGCGATATCATCGCATGCCTCTTCCACCTTTGCCTTGTACATTGCCCAATTAACTCTTCTGTTAGTGGATGAGGAGGAAGTTACAAAACCTATGACCTTCAGATACGTTGGAATATGATCACTGCCATGAGTCTCAATATCAATGAACCATCGCACTTGTTGGGTGAATTGCCGTGACACTAATGCAAGATCCAAGCAACTGCTATATCTCGAACCACGCAAATACGTTGGACTGCCGTCATTCATAACGGTAAGTTCGTGTCCTGGGGCGAATTCAGCAAGTTTCCGGCCTCTGGAATCAATCTTTGTGCTTCCCCAAAGCAAGTGATGAGCATTGAAATCACCAATCACAATCGAAGGTCCAGGTGTAGCGGTCAAGATGTCATGTAGTCTTTCACCATCGAACTGACCAGATGGTGAGATGTATGCGCCGATAAGCGTGAAGGCTACCTTCTTGTTTGCAACGCGGAAGCATACGTATTGATTTCTGTTATGGGGTTGCACCAAATGTGGAATGTAGATTAAATCTGTGCAGATATATATAATTACTTTGCTGGGCTCACCACAAGTCGATGAAGTGAAGGCTTCGTAGCCAGAAAGCTTTATCATTTTTGACATATTAGGTTCACATATTACTAATATAGGAAATCTGTTGCGGAAAACGTAATGTCGAAAACATGAGATCCGTGATTCAAGTCCTCTGGCATTCCACTGTAAAACTGTCGCACTACGTACTTCGTCTCAGAATGAAGGCAGTGAATGAGCCATTTTGTCTATGCGAAGTTGGCAAGCACTGGACTCAGGGCATCCAATACTTGCACTGCGCATCGTGCTGTAGGCGTGTTCGTGTTGCCTATAAGCGTGCGAATGGCATTGATGAGAGACTTGATCATCGTCAAAATTTCTCGGTCACGCTCTGTCACCTCATCTTGGCGAGACGCAGAAAGTGGTGCTACCGGTGCACGTTCCAGTTTTTCTGCAGGGGTTATCCTTGGAAGTGATGGCCATGCTTCTTCCAGAGCCTCCTTTTCAGGAGCAGCATTCTCAGTGCACGTGTTCCTTCTGTCCGGCGGTGGTGGTAAAGCCGATTCAACGAAAGGGGGCTTTACAGAAGACTTGATACTGTGGGCAGGCTTTCTAGATGAGCGTCTGTGACGAGAACGATGTCGCCTGACGACAGCAACTGCTTCTCGGTGAGTCGAAAGGTCCCTCACCATTTTCTTCGGAACCGAAATCTCCTGCCTTATTTTCGGACACTCTTTTGATGTGGCGTCGTGGGGCCCTTGGCAATTCGGGCAATTATAGGAATTAGCCTTACAGTTGTCGGCAGAGTGTGGTGCACCACAACGAGAACATGTTGTAGGATTTCCACAGACGGTGCTTACATGACCAAATTTCTGACATTTTCGGCACTGAAGCGGCTTAGGGACAAATGGCCGCACAGCATGTCGGAAATGACCCACCTTAACATGTGTCGGCAGGCAATCACTCTTAAAGTCTATCTTCACACACCTCGACTTTCCTAGACGGCACACCTGTAGTATTTGGGGCTTATCATTAGCAGGCTTAATAAGAATCGGCAGATCTTCGTTCGAGATGGTCACATCGATGTCATATATGACGCCTGTAGTTGCCTGATTTCCTAGCGGAATGATAGTGTGAACATTCATGCCGCCAAGGACGGTAACTTCGCTCAGTGAATCTAACGCTGATGCTTGAGCGACGTCCACTGCTACATTTTTCCGGGGATTCAGTCTGATATCCTTAATACTGTTCGGCAACAGTACCTCGAGCTCTGAAGATACAGCTTGCCTGTTCAGTAGTCTCATGTTGATGGATGGTTGCGTAGGCAAGAATAGGACGGTGTACCTCGGCGGGCTTTGCGGGGCCCTCCCAGCAGATGCGTCCATGGATGCCTTGAGTATCCTCCGCTTTGCTTTCTGGCTCATGACGGTCACGTATTCGTCGTCGGAGCTGTCGACGCTCTCGGCAGTGTCAATGAGGGTAGCCTTGCTGTCACTGGAAAGGCAGTTTCGCTTCCTTGAGGCTGCCGGCGCTGTCGCCGGCAACTCGGGTGGGCGTGCAGATGAGTCCCCTTCCATCGCCGATGAAAAGGGAACTATGTTCCCCGTATAACTGCAAAAACAAGTGCAAAGTCTGAAGATGAACGGCAAACCCTCAGCTACAGCAACACTTCGTCTTCGTCTTCCACCCCATTAACTCGTAAGTTTTTTGCACTCATATATGGGCTAGCTACGAAGACACATGCAAGGCGACCGTGATGTATTTGCCTTCTTTTATCGCAACGGCCTGGTCTGTGTTACTTGGCGATAAAATTTCAGAATTGACTGTTAAGTCAGTGACTCGCTCTCACGTGAAGCCACGCCGCAAGTAATGCCCATTTTTCCGGTGACAGATTATGACACCACATGTTGAAATGAACCCCTTAGCCCAGCAAGCAGCCATCCTTAAAAAAAACAAGTGTTTTTTCCCCACCGGTTCGAATTTTTGGGCTTCAAACGGGTGTTCATTCGACGAAAGCTTCAATGGTCGCTTCGTTCCCCCGAAGACTCTCGAATTCGCTTCGCGAAAGCATTTGAAGGAGTCAAAATCACCAGAACGAAAGAGAGTATGCTGGCCGGCAGTGGCTTCAAATATTTACAGCGAAACGAAACAGCTCGAGACCAATCCGAATGCACCTCAAGCCGTTACCTGCCGTCGCTACCATTGGCCGCTGTGTATTTTGAAATGAGTATAATGATGTCGATAGACTGCTGATGACTATGAGTCAGCTGGAGCAAAAACTAGTACAAAAGAATAATTATTAAGCAAAGATACTTAGCATAAGAGCCAATTGTTTTTTCTATGTGTACAGGAACGCAAAGATGAACTTTGGATCATTTTAAAATTGAAATATGGCACCGACGAGGGTGCCCCTACAAGAAAGTGCAATAGTGCGAATGGCGGCATCCATGCGATGCACAACGCAGAGGTGAGTAAATCCACTCTGGGTGTTTGAAGCCGGAACGCGCCATGGTTGATTTTTTCTACCCCTACAGGTGATAACTTAAGCTTGAAACTATCGGGGGCCTGACTGGGCTACGCCACTGCTCACGGTTGTAAAAAAGAACGGCAGAGCCCAGTTGTGTGGGGACTACAAAACAACAGTAAAGCCCTCTTTGTGACAGTTCATTACCTACTTCCGAAACCAGGGGACTTGTATACAGTCTTAGCTGGTGGTAGGACGTTCAGTGTACTAGACCTGTCATCGGCATATCAACAGCTCCCACTTACTTCAGAGTTGATTCCATTGTTGACAGTAAACACCACTCCAGGTTTGTTCGAGTTCCAGCACCTTCCTAACGGTGTGGCTAGTGCGTCCGCTATCTTTGAGGCGATTATGGATGAGGTGCTTCAAGGCAACCCACAAGTTGGATCCTATATGAGCAACATGATCGTGACAGGCTCTGACACTAACGATTGCCAGCAAACACTAGAACGAGTCATGCAAAGGCTGAGCGAATATAACATAACGCTCAACATAAATAAATGACGTTCGTTCCAAAAATGTGCTACATATTTGGGTTACATGGTTACGAAAGAAAGCATTTTCCCGGCCGACAAAAAAATGTGCAATATTACAAGCACCGGAGCCCACTACAGTTACAGAGATTAAGGCCTATTTAGGGGTGTAAACATTTCATTCTAGTTTTCTTCAGAACGCCTCGACATTAGCGGAGCCGCTCAGTCGGCTACTGAAAAAAAAATTGGCGTCGGAAAAAGAATGCAGCGATGCCTTTACACCTACGAAACACCTCCTGACAAACAGAAAAATGCTGACGTTTTATGACGTCAAGAAACCACTCACAATGCTTTGCGAGGCTTCGTCCTACTGGTTGGATACTGTGATTTCTCACGATACAGGCGAAAGTGATGAAAAGTCATGGTCGCCATTGCGTCGCGTACATAGATAGAAGCAGAAAAAACATATGCTCAGCGTGAACGTGAAGCTTTGGCCACAATCTATGGCCTAAAGGAATTCCACAGGTAGTTGCGCGGCCTAGAATTTACCATATACACAGATAATAAGCCGCTACTAGGGTCAATTCAGCCCGATAAGCATATTCCAACTGTAACTGTAATGCGCATGCAACGTTGGGCCCTGACGCTTGCACCTTGCCAGTATCGCGTGAAATTTAGAAGGTGTAAAACTGTAGAAGTGGCAGACGCCTTTTCTAGGTGGCCCCAACCAGGAGTCACAGAAGACGAGGCTGCAGAGTGCTTGTCAATTTTCCAGTGCCTCGCACTGACTGCCGAAGAAATTGCAAGGTTCTCAAAGCGAAGCTTAACACTCAGCCGTGTGGCTCAGGTCACGCTGCACAGGTGGCCTTGATATATATGTGGGGTTTAGCGTCCCAAAACCACCATATGATTATGAGAGACGCCGTAGTGGAAGGCTCCGGAAATTTCGAGCACCTGGGGTTCTTTAACGTGTGCCCAAATCTGAGCACACGGGCCTACAGCATCTTCACCTCCATCGACAATGCAGCCGCCACAGCCAGGATTTGATCCCTCGACGTGCGGGTCAGCAACCGAGTACCTTAGCCACTATACCACCACGGCTGGGCTACACAGGTGGCCTGAGCAGCGTGCAGGCGCATTGAAATTGTACTATGTTCTCCGCGATGAGCTATAACTTGAGAAGGGGTGCGTGACGTGGGGGAAAGAGTTGCAATTCCGGAAAAGTTCAGGGAGCGTGTGCTAAACATGCTACATGAGGAGCACCTATAGGTGCAAGTGCACGAAAATACTAGCCACAAGTTTTGTCTGGTAGCCTGGAAGTAATTTGGTCATTGAAAAATACGTGCAGAGATGCAAGATTTGTCGAGCAGTACAGCCAGCTGCACCGCCTGTTTCACTTCAACCGTGGCACTACCCTGCGCAGTGTTGGTCACGCGTGCACATAGATTTTGCTCAAAAGGGGACGAACGTGGTTCTTATACTGGTCAACTCATTCTCAAAATGGAATAAAGTGTGGCCCACATCATCAACGTCAACCCCCACCCCCACCCCGCAAAAAAAATCCTAAAGAAACATCGGGGTGCATTTGCCACTTACGGTTTGTCAGAAGTCCTTGTCAGTGAAGATGGGCCCAATGCACCTCAGCTGAGTTTGCTGATTTGCTAGGGACTTATCGTATGAAACACGTTCGTGTTCCCCCTAATTACGCAGTATCCGATGGGGATGCAGAATGAAAGGCCCAAACTGTCAAGATATTGAAACAGATGCTTGAGCATGAGGCCTCGGGAAAGCAGCCGACGATGCAAGAAAGTATTGATAGCTTCCTCATGACCTACTGCAACACGCTAAGCAGTGTGACAGGCGAATCGCCCGCTGAACTGCTTTTGAAACGCCAGCCATGCGTGATATTGTCACTGCTCAAACCGAATATTGCGAAAAACATGCAGGACAAACAAAAAAAGTTAAAAGAGAAACGCGATTCCTTGAGGGGGCAGGAGCGTATCTTTCTTGGGGGGGACAGTGTTTAGGTGAAAACTGTACGTGATGAAAATGTCCCCTAGGAAGAAGGTGTGGCGACCCAGGTTATCAGTGCAGTGACATACATGGTGAAAGGTTCAACATGTATGTCCCCAAATTTAGTATCACGTGACTTGATATGCGGAGCTAGCGAAACGGCCAACATGACCGTAACATGTAGTCATGTTTACATGACACGCATGTCATGGTTATCATGTTTGGACGCGTCATTTACCTTTGTCGTCTATTTATGTCACGTAATACAAAATTTCGTGAGCGAGAGGGCCGCGAGCGCATCATGAGCGTGGTATGTTGTCATGTTCTTACATGACACTCATGTCATGAATATCGCGTTTGCATCCGTCATAAACCTTCGTCATATATGGACGTCAGGTCACACCAAATTCGATATAAGTGAAGCTAGCGAAACCGCCGCAAGTGCATCATGATTGTAGTCATGTTCTTCATGACACGCTTCTTATGATTATTGCGTTTGCACTAGTCATATAGCTTCGTCATTCATTGATGTCACGTCACACCAAAGTTGGTATATGTGAAGCTATTGAAACAACCACGAGTGCCCCATGAGCGTGGCCTGTAGTCATGACTAGTCATAGCATGATAAACATGCCATGCATGTCATGATTTCCACATTAGCGTCTGTCACTTATGTTCGCCATGCAATCACGTCATATCATACCAGTTTTGCAAAATGTTATAGGAACGAAACTAACGCAAGAGCAGCTAAACCACAAAATGTAAATCATGACATTCATTACATACATGTCAATTTTCATGTCTTATGTTATGACTAGTCAGTTATGCTCGTCATACAGTCATGTTATGCAATACCAATTTTAGTACCGATGCCATTATCTAGATGGCCAGGAGAGCTTAAAGTCGTAGGAGGATAGATAGATAGATAGATAGATAGATAGATAGATAGATAGATAGATAGATAGATAGATAGATAGATAGATAGATAGATAGATAGATAGATAGATAGATAGATAGATAGATAGATAGATAGATAGATAGATAGATAGATAGATAGATAGATAGATAGATAGATAGATAGATAGATAGATAGATAGATAGATAGATAGATAGATAAGACTAGATAGATAGACAGACAGATAGATAGACAGACAGATAGATAGACAGACAGATAGATAGATAGATAGATAGAGATTGATTGATAGATAGAGATTGATTGATAGATTCAGAATTCAGAATTCAGAATTTATTCAGAATCGAAATACAAGTGATACAAGTGCATGTGTTATGTACAAATACAGAAGGAGGTCTCAAAGTCGTGAGACTGTGAGTTAGACCTCCTATAAAATCATACATGAGCGATACAACGTAATAGTAAAGAGTGGTAAGGAAAGAAATCTGAAGGTATACAAAATGTACAGATAAGCACAAAATAGCGAACGTAAGTTATAAAAAACGTACAGCTAAGCATGCAAAAACTAACACGAAAATGCAGTAACATTCACTCTGTATAATATGAAGCATTATTACGGTAAGGAAAGAAAAATTGAGATATACAAAATGTACAGATAAACACGAAATAGCGAACATAAGTTATACAAGGTGTACCGATGAGCACAAAAAACTAACAGAAAAATGCAATAACATTCAGTTCATATAGTATCATGCATTAAGAATTTAATAGGTGCAAACGCAAGCCTTTTTTAAACATTTCGAGGGATCAATTTTTGATCTCCAAAGGTAAAGAATTCCACAGGGAAATAGAAGAAAATTTTGTAGTAAACTTGCCATAATTAGTTCTAGGTTTGGGTAAAAGGAAGTTATTAGCCTTTGCAAAACGAGTCGATGACGACTGAGGAAACTGACTTGAGTGTAGTAAAGGAATCGGAAGTTTTCCGTTCACATATTTGTAAATAAGAATGCCGAGAAAATATTTAGTCAGCTTCTGAACTGATAAAATTCCATGCGAACAGAGTAAGGCTGATGCATCGGACATGAAGCCACTGAACGTTATTATTCTCAATGCTTGGTTTTGAAGATGTTGGATGGCTGATAAATGAGTGGCATACGTATTTCCCCATGATGAAATGCAATAGATTATGTTGCTGTGAAAGAAAGCATAGTAAAGTGACAACAAAATTTCAAAACGAAAGAACGGGCGAACTTTTAGCAATATTCTAATGGCATAAGCGGCTTTCCGCGTAAGCTCTAAAACATGTGAATTGAACTTTAAATGTGCATCTAATTTGACCCCGAGAAACATTGTACTAGAGGTAGAATGAATTTGAGTATCGCTTACGAAGACAGAGGGGTTCCTAGGTATAATTCTATTAGGTGACGAAAATACAACGAAGTTTGACTTTTTAGCATTTATGCTTAATTTATTCTTATTGAACCATTTAACGATATTTATCAGGTCGGTATTTAGTTTAAACAACATCGAGTCAACGTCCTTATCCGTAGTTAATATAGTGGTATCATCCGCATAGAGTATACAGGACGAATGTGCTAGACATTGAGGAAGATCGTTTATATAAATTAAAAATAAAAGCGGGCCCAAAATTGAACCCTGTGGAACACCGATGTTTATGGTTTTAGGGTTGGAAAAGGTACCGGACACATATACCACCTGAGGAAAAGGTACCGGACACATATACCACCTGATTGATAGAGATTGATTGATAGATTGATTGATAGATTGATTGATAGATTGATAGATAGATTGATAGATAGATTGATAGATTGATAGATTGATTGATAGATTGATTGATAGATTGATTGATAGATTGATAGATAGATAGATTGATAGATTGATAGATAGATAGATTGATTGATAGATTGATTGATAGATTGATAGATAGATTGATAGATAGATAGATAGATAGATAGATTGATTGATTGATTGAATGATTGGTAGATTGATAGATAGATAGATAGATAGATAGATAGATAGATAGATAGATAGATAGATAGATAGATTATAGATAGATAGATAGATAGATAGATAGATAGATAGATAGATAGATAGATAGATAGATAGATAGATAGATAGATAGATAGATAGATAGATAGATAGATAGATAGATAGATAGATAGATAGATAGATAGATAGAATAGATAGCTAGATAGATAGATAGATCGATAGATAGATAGATAGATAGATACGCGCAAAGTCACCCAAGTTCTCTACAAGAAATTCTTCGCATTTAAAACTAAAAAAAATCACCTAACACTCGGCCAATCCCCTGAAATGGGTAAGAGCCATGAGGGGAAGAAGAAGAAGAAACATGGGGTGCGTATGAGCAATCATTGTGGATTCATCATCATCATAATCATAGCTTGGACGTCGAATATGTTCTCCCCTGAATCTGTAAGTGCACTGAAGCATATAGATATCACTAAGGAGAATGCTAATTGTTCTCCATTCAGTAAGTAATAGAAAAAATTCAGTTTTTTTTTGGAACTCTCTTTAAACGCCTATATAAACGGGACCACAGATCATATACTGAATTAGTAAAAAACGCTTCTGACAGGCCAAATGAGTTTTGGAAGTATGTACGCAAACGGTCAAGCTAAAATGAAGAGTCCCTCACGCCACTGCACTCATACGATGCCGTTGCGGATTGTTCGCCACTAATTTCAGACCCGTTTATGAGGCTTCAGATGATAGGACTCAGGACAACAGCGCAGAGTAACTAGCACATCTAGTGGTTTCATTCATAGACAGACGTCATTGAATGAAAAGCTCATCTGTTCATGCATTAGGCGCTTAAAACCATCCTTATCATGTGTCCCAGATGGCCATCCCTTCCACCATACTAAAAGTTTATGGTAGTATATTTACCCCAGTACCGACTATATTATTTGATGACTGTCGAAATGCTTCCACGATTCTCAGCATGTGGAAAACTGTGCTTGTTTTTTCTTGTATTTAGATCAGGCTACATCACTTTTGTAAGCTGATGTTTCTAATTATCGCCCGATTTTTCTACTGCGTGCTACATCGAAAATTTTTCAGCTGGCTCTTCACAGCATATTTTATGCTAGAGTGAAAAATTGATTGATTCCTAAACAACGCCGATTCCTTTCTGGCTGCTCAACTACCCCAAATCTTGCTAGTTATATGATACAGATTGCCCCCCCCCCCCTATTTCTCTGATATGACAGGTTGCTGTATAGTCTACTGTGACCTGAGAAAGGCTTTTGATGTAGTCAGCCACTCACTGTTCTTGGTTGAACTTGCAGACTTTGATGTTAACTCGTATGTTGTGAATATCTTGCACGGCTAATGCTAAACAGATTATGGTATGTTGCCCCAAATGACCAAACGTCTTCCTTGTACAAAGTTACCAGTGGGGTCCCTCAAGGGTCTGTATTAGGCCCACTCTCATTTGTAATTTGCGTTAACTACGTTTCTTTTTTGCAATTATTCATTCTTCTTTATTCTTGTATGCCATTGACATGATTAAGGAAATTCATTTAGTTAACAACTGTCGCTTGCTGCAGTCAGTTTTGTGTTCCTTCTCTGACTGGTCTGACAACAATAACTTTTCCCTGAATACCTCGAATACCAAGTTCATGAGCATATCTTGCAAAACATGCATCGATCATTTCCATACTCTGTCAATACCGTGTCGTTATGTAGACATATGGAAAAGTACTTTAAGAAACCTCATTACCATTCATCTAGAGCTGATCATGTTTTTAAAATAAGAGAATTACGCACCAGGACGAACCTGTTTGCGAATTCATTTTTTGTTAGAACTGTTAAAGAGTGCAATAGATTGTTTGCCGTGCAAGGGTGCTGTAAGAACAAAGAATTGTTTATGTCGTTTCTGTAACCCCCTGTTCGCGAATTCATTTTTTGTTAGAACTGTTAAAGAGTGGAAGTGTCTGCCATGCAAGTGTGCTGTAAGAAAGAAGAATTGTTTGTGTCATTTCTGTAACCCCACTGCTGTAACGCCTTTGGGCAATGCGGGGTAACCTTTGAATAAAGAATAAATAATAAAGAATGTAGTTATGTAAGGTTTATTAGTTCAGTGACCTTGGTGTTTTTTTTTATAGTATGCTCAATTTTTCTACTCAAACGTAACGTACTGTCATGCAAGACATTCGTTCTTTCGGTTGTGCTTACAGAATCTCTCGAGAACTCTTCCAGAAATTGTCTTCCAGAAATTGTACACCGCAATATGTCTTTATCAAGTAGAGTATGCATATTTGGTGTAGAATGGCATCGCTGAAGGTGACAATGACGCCTTTGAGCGAGTCCAGAAAAAATTCATAGACAATTACAACCATAGTTTTGCTATAAATGTCTCTGGATCTCGTTCTAACACTGTGAGATTATTATTTCCATCACTTCACTGCCGATGAAACCACGCTGACTTCTCATTTTTAAACACTAGTTTACGTATGATATCCTGCTAATTACATGCTTCTCAGTTGTGTAAGTTTTTGTATTCCGCGTAAGTTAGCCTGAGAGAATCGACCATTTCGTGTACCTGCCAACTTCTTTCAACAAACTACTGCCCACAGAATACGAAGTCTATATAATTTTGACTTTCATGATCCTGATGTTTCTCACAGTTCATTGTCATTGTTTTTTTTCTCAGCTTTGGACTGTCTTATGATTCTTTTTCATAATGTACAGATTCTTCCCTTTTCCGTTTTTCACGAAGTCTTACACATAGTTGTCTATATTTCCCGTTATTTTTCACTGCCATTTCTTGATTCCCGTCTTGTCTTTTATTCTTTCCATTTTGCGGTGATTTCTTTTTGTCTGTGTGTCTACGTTTTTTTATTTGATTTTTTTCTGTAGAATGTATTTTGTTGTTTATTTTATTGTTTGTTTTTGCGTGCCCCTGTACAAAGACCTTATTGTTATTCCTGTGCATGTTAAACAAATTATTGGTTTATTGATTGGTTAACCCATTGATTGATTGATTGATTGATTGATTGATTGATTGATTGATTGATTGTAAGAAGAAGAATATTTTCTGGGGCAGAAATTTATATCCCATTACCCACGGGCTGACAGCCAAACACTAACCACCAGATCACGACGGCGAGTGAATTTCTCATCATTCTACATGTTACCTACGACAGCAGTTTACAATAGATGTGAAGGTGATTAGGCATAAATCAAGAAATTGCTGATTACGCCATAGGGAGCACGTGTTTTGCGCCAACGGCACTTAGATCGCTTTACCGCTTCCTAATTGGGAACAATCCAACCCCGGCCTGGCGCTCGGCTTTCATTCAGGGGTGTTGCGATTGGGAAAAGAGCCCGCGCCTTCAAAATCCCGTCGGCGAAACCTTCCTTGATGCACGATATGGCTGACAAAGATTTCCTACTTAATATAGGCGCCACTTGGAGATAATCCTCTCCGCCAACTATCACACTTTTGTGGCCTTCATGTTTTGTTTTGTTTTTTGCATCCCATTATTGTAACTCAATATGCACTTAAATTCTGAAAGCCTGACAACCGAGACCAAATAAACGATCATTATACCTCTCAGATGTTTTTTTTTTCTAATTTTTTTCTGGTGAACTTTCTTGGCTTGAAACTTGATCACTTAGGATATTATTATACGAACAAAGTTCTTGTCATGCGATCTTCTGTGCTAGCGGTTTGTCTCTTTCTAAGCCAGATTTCTTTTTGTCATTTCACGCGTTCAGCTCGCTGACTTCCACCTGATTTCGTCGTGAGTATATAATAAACAAAAAAGTATATTTTGTTGCAGACACCCAGCTTCTTTATCCGCAGTCGCTAAATGTGTTCTTTTATATCATTTTTTTATATTCTTCCTTCATTTAAATGGCATTGTGAAGGGGACAAAAGAAAAGATAAAATATGCAATGAGAAAGTTGCTTTACGTAAGGAAGGTCCCATCAACCCTATTGTTGAACGCTCAATCAAATTATGCTTGCCGAGTCTCGGTTCTGCCTCGAAATAAAAAGACGCGATTTTCGCGGCGATGTGAGCTTAGTTTGCTTTTGTTTTGTTTTCTTTTGTTTTGTTTCAATCAAGAGGATAAATTTGATGAAAATGATACCGAGGAACACGAAACACTCCTTGAGGCCCTTGAGGAAGCAGTGAAATTGACAATGCCTACAAGCACTAACTTCCCCGAGCCGCGCTTCTTTTGTGTCGGCTGCGCTGAAACGCAGCGCGGGCGGCTCTTCGAGGCAGCGTGGTTATGCGCGCACCGACCGCTCATCGTGGGCCATTCTTGCGGCGCTCGTAATAAATGTTGTATCCGCCTTCGGCTCGGCCGCCACGTACTCCTCAATTTAATATCCGTATCGCTCGCCATCAGAGCTTTGCTCTCGGCTTATTGGTCGGTATAAAAACACGAGCCCGGAGGCCTGGCGCTGCCCGTGGACAGAATATTTCCTTTGCGCATAACGGAGAACCTCCTTTCTGGGACTCGTTCTCAGACGTGACACCGTTCTTTGCCTCCCGCCGCTGTGCCGCGTGAATTATGCAGACGAGGACGAGCCATTCTCGCAGCGTAGTCCTTTGACACGGGGTCCTTCGGTTGACCTTAGTACGACCTTTCTGATTTAGCGACTTCTACGTTTTCTTTTTTTGCTACGTGTCCTCTGTTTTCCCTGCTAACCCCGTCGTCTCGGTTCATTAATGTTCCCTTTGTCTGCACTCTCTAAAGTATGCCATGAATTGACCGTGAATTGTCAGCACGTCTGTTCTTCTTTATTACAACCACCGTAACCCTGGTATTTCGTTTTAACATTTTTCTCTCGGATGAAGAACACGGTGGCACGCCCAGAAACAGTACCAAACACATATTTTAACGTTTTTGTGTTTTTTATTCTTTTTCTCGCTCTTTCAAAAGAAATGAACTGACTTTGGCACAATGAGTAGAGATACGGAATAAGTGAAAAAAAGTTCGTTTGATCTCTGCAGGACTCGCTGGCAGCATTACGGAATACTTGTCGTTGGCTTTGTTAAATTGATGCTCGTACCTGTGTAGGTATCCCTGTCTGGACCTATTTCAAGCAAGCAAGTTCTATTGTCACTTCAAAAGTTGATGCCGCCTAGTAACAGTGTCATCTTTCTCTAGCAGTCAGACAAGAACCTTTAGTAGCAACAGGGATCAAGACCGCGGGCTTGTTCGGAACACCTTTGCCGAACATCTAATGCTGTGAAGGCAGAAAGAGACAGTCGTTTCATTGTTGAAATGTCCAGCTCTTGAGCCCTTAATATCCGCCCAAAGGCTTGTAATGGTCTCGTTGCGCAATGTGTGCACTCTAAAGTGAGTGCGTCGCCGAACTTGATCTTCCGACGAACTATATATACGCCGGTTGGACAGCAGTCTTTCGACCGTGAGATGAGACGTTCTTGAAAACGACGGCTTCGTATTTCTAATCAGACTAGTTTTATGTGAATTCCTTTTTAGCTACAAAGTTAGAGTTTCTTGCTCCCGTCGAGACTAAGATACGTTTTGATTGCATCTGCATTTTTGGATATTCGGCATATTTGTACATTCGGCATTCCTGTGTTTTTCTTCATTGCGATATCTATAGCTATAGTGGTATTAGAAGCGTGTAAGCAGACGAGATACAAAAGCCAAAATTACCCAAACGAATGCTCGTTTCCGTAATTCTGTCTTTTGTATCTTGTCTGCTTACGCGCTCTTAATATGAATGAGTACAAACTCAACCAAACTTTTGTGCTTCTAGACCAGATATCTATAGCAACGACCGAGCGGCGCAGGTTACCTGATCTGCCCATGATTACGTTTACTGTGAATTATTTATTATTATCCACAACAGACACAACTACCATGTCCTACGGAGTATTCGCTTATCTATAGCACGTTTCAGTGGTGAAAACTGACAGAACTTACTAAAGCTCATGTCCTGAGCTTATATCTTAATCTACGCCTCCGTTTTTCACCAGGAATATCTCGAGCTGAAAAAAATGCTTAGAAACATTTTCTCCCCGTGGCAAGTTATCTGAAATTTTATGCACTTTCATTCCTTCACGTTTGCATAACAATTAGGCCTTATAATTTCTCCTATACTTTCCTTGCACTATTGTCTGTTAGATTTCATTATTATTGTGCCTAACAAGAAAAAAAACGAGCCCTTAAGTATACACTTCCTTCCTTCATTCATTAACGACGGTCTCGTTCTGGCAGCCTTGGGGCCTCTAGGTAAGATATGAGGGATTATTGGTCAGCTGCCAGCTCGCATCAAGTTCATGGGCTTCGTGACGCCAAACAGGCTGATAAAGGGTGTTCCACACTCGCCGCATTGGCTGCTGGTGGCGCTGACTGAGGCTCCCCCGTTTAATTGAATTGAATTGAATTGAAGTTTATTTGTCCTGAAATTCTTACAGGATTGGGAGCAGAGGCTAAAGGCTATATAGCCTGACATGGGGTCTGTGCTCCTAAATACAGTTTGGTACGCAGGCCGCTCAATCTGTCGCATATGTTTTCAGAAATAAATATATATAACAACAAATCACACACAGAAATAAATAAATAACACAATAAATAAACCATAACACAACAAAATTTAGCATGGTCTTGTCACACTATTTCAGGGAAAATATTAGAAAAATAACTTTATCATATATATACCCAATAAAGTGGATGCGGGAATAGCCGCCGTGATAGCTCAGTTGGTAGAGCTTCGAACGCATTATTGGAAGGTCACAAGTTTGCTTCCTGCCCACGGCAATTCATCTTTCCATACAGTTTCCTTTCTTGACATTTATATTACAGTTAGGTTCAATACCTTCCCCTATAACTTCCTTGCATTATTGTCAGTTAGATTTTAATAATGTTGTGTCTAACAAGAAAAAAACGAGCCCTTAAGTATACACTTCACTCCTTCATTTTATAACATTGTCAGTTAGATTTTAATAATATTGTGTCTAACAAGAAAAAAACGAGCCCTTAAGCATACACTTCACTCCTTCATTCTATAACGAGGGTATCGTCCTGGTAGACTTGGTGCAGCGCCTCCTCTATTTTATTGATGCCAGCCAGATGCGCCTGATTGAGCCGTTCACCACCCTCTCCTCTAGCTCTTTCCTGCTCTCGCCCGACGCCTAGCCTTCGTGAGAGCCTTGTGGTGATGGGGGAGAGAGCCCATCATGTAGTGCCTCACGATGGAAATCATATTGTAACGTAAAATGAGACTAGACGCTATTGGCCAGTGCATTGACACCAATCAAGAAAGAGCACAGCACGCACAACAGGCAAGCCAGTCTACATCTTCGTTGTCGTCTTCTGATTGCTGATACGTCAGCTACGTAGCATTACTCCCCGGCGGTAAAAGCACCGTCTTGGTGCACGTAAAGCATGGTGTTCAGAAGGCAGGTGGTAGGGTTTTAGCCTGCTGACGTGCACTACATCACCGGGCATGGTTGCTGGCAGGGTGCTCTGAGATGCAGGAATGATCTCATAGTTGACGTCGGTTGCCTGGTGGACGATACGGAAAGGACCCATGTATCGAAATAACGATTTCTCTGATAATCCAACTTGACGAACTGGGTACTACAGGAGAACGATAGAACCGAATGAGAAGTGAACGTCAGCATGACGGCTGTCGTAGATGGCTTTCTGGGTGGCTTGCGAAGCCGAAAGTCTAGAGCGGGCTCTCTGACGTGCGTGGTCAGCACGAGCAATAGCGTTGCGTGCATATTCGGTTGACGGGGTTGTAGTAGTCGGAAGTAGGATGTCCACTGGTAACGTCAGATCATGGCCGTAAGGCGAATAACCAGTGGTGTTATGGCGCGAAGAATTGTACGCGAAGGTCGCGTGAGGTAGCGCTAGGTCTCAGTCATGGTGGTCGGAGGGCACATACATTGCGAGCATGTCCGAGGGTGTGACTTAAGCGCTCGGTGACGCCGTTTGTTTGGGGATGGTAAGGAGTGGTCAACTTGTGCTGCGCCAAGGAAGAGTGCAGAAAATGGTCGATTACTCGTGACAAAAATGCGCGGCCGTGATCCATGATCAATTGGCGAGGAGCGCCATGTGACATCGTGGAGCAAAACGTCCGCAACGTCAGTAGCGGTGCTGGTGTGGAGCGCTCGAGTGATGGCATACGTATAGTCACATTGTCTATAGCAACGGTAACCCACTTGTTGCCTGAGTTTAACTCGGAAAAAGGACTGAGAAGATCGATACCAACACGGAAGAAAGGTTCGGCCGGAATGAAGATCGGTTGAAGAAGTCCAGTCGGGGGCGCAGTAGGTCCCTTCCTACGTTGGCATTTATCGCATGAGGACACGTAATGGCGAACGAACCTGGCGAGACCGCGCCAAAGGAAGCGGTGACGAATATGGTCATACGTGCGAGGTACACCAAGATGACCAGCAGTTTGTTCGTTGTGGAGCTCATATGGGTCAAACGCAGATGTTTTGGTACGACCAGAAGGAGCACAGGGCCATCTGGCTGGGGGCTCTGACGGTACAGCGTGCCATTCAGGAGGACGTACATGCGAAGAGACGCGTCCTTCAGAGCAGATTTCAAGTGTTCAATGAGCGAACGCAGGGAAACATGGCGACGCTGTTCATCACCAATCTGTGCAAACTAGACATGGACATGACGCTTGGGCTAGGCTCGACGACCGATTCGTCTGGTTGGTCAACAGGGTAGAGGGACAAGCAACCGGCGTCCATATGGAGGTGTCCAAACTTGTAGGAAACTGAGTAAGAGTACTCCTGAAGACGCAACGCCCGAGGACCAAGTCGTCCAGTAAGGTTCTTCAGTGAAAAAAGCCAACACAGCGCATGATAATTTGTGAAGCCACAGAAAGGGTGGCCATACAAGTAAGGAGGGAATTTCAATACCGCCCAGACAAGAGTGAGACATTCCCGTTCTGTTATAGAGTGTTCGTACTTCGAATGGAGACGACTTCCATGTGCAATTACACGGTCGTTTCCCCACTGAGTCTGCGCCAAAGCTGCACCAATGCCGTGACCACTCGCGGAGAGGATACATATCTTTTTTGGCAATGTTGTTAAGGTGCCGATAATCAATGCAGAAACCCCAAAAGCCGTCTTTCTTCTTTACCAAAATCACTACGGAGGCCCAAGGTCTTGACGATGGTTCGATGATGTCTTTCGCTTGCATTATGGCCACTTCCTTCTGAATCACTGCTCGTTCTGAGGGAGACACGTGGCAAGGCCGACGGTCGATGAGCGCAGAGTCAGCAGTGTTGATTTGGTGCTTGACAATATTAGTCTGGCCTAAGGGTCGATCACGGCTATCAAAAATGTCACCGTAGGAGGACGAAACCTGGCAGAGAGCGTCGGCCTGATCATATGAAAGGTCTGATCCAATCATATCTCGCAACATGGTTTCGTCAGAACAGGGTAACCATGAGACTTCACCTTTGTCCGGAACAGTTACAGTGACAACATTAATGTCATCGTCTGTCATGGCAGTGAGTTCAGCAAGCGACATCTGGTAGGGCAACTATTGTGGATTGAGGCCGACATTTGGGAGAGGAAGGAATACACAGCTGTACACTATAGTGGCGATGGTATGCGGCACTAATACTGCGCGTAAGTCGTGCGTCTGTTATCGGTGTAACGATGTAGTCTCCGTCGGGAACTGGAGGTGTCGATGACAAACAGACGTGTGTCAATGCTCGAGGAGGCAAGCGAACATAAGTGGTTTTACCCAAGTGGCTGACGGGTTTTTCACAGGCATCAGAGAGAAAGGTAAGGTCAAGGCTAAGCATGCCAGAAAAACAGTCAATTAAGGCCGAGTGTGCCGAAAGTAAATCAAGGCCAAGTATGAGGTCATGGGGGCAGCGAGCTAGCACCGCAAAAAAGACTACGGTGTGACGACCAGCAATGCTTAAGAAACTTTAGAAAAATTGGGAGACCCTTTAGATTCGCCTTTCAGAGTTGAACGCCATAGCAAAATCTGGCACCTAGTGCACCCTTCACCCGCTTCGTGCATACTTAATAATATGTTTTGTCACACACACACACACACACACACACACGCACACACACACGCACGCACGCACGCACACAAGCACGCACACACACACAGTATATTGTACCAGCACGCGCGCGTGAATGGTACATACAAATTTTTTATCTAAAGCAAGAGTCACATGGCCTCCAAGATACACACCGCGCGCTTGCCATCTAGGAGGCCATAAAGAGTCTCACAATGCCTCACAGATGGCAGTATATTATCTAGCGTTTGCTGTTTGCTTGATCAACGCCTCTAACAAGTCGTGATAAGTTTTCCACTAGATAGACATAGTTGTCTAATTCAGAGCTGTTTGAGAGTTTCTGTGTGTTTTTAGCAGTGATGCCTGCACTATCCCGGCCTTTTTGGACGTAATTTGAGGCCTCCCAAATGCGCCTACAAATCACCGAATGGGCTCGTTTTCGTCGTGACACATGTCGAACGAAATGCATTAAAAGGGCCCTGAAACACTTTTTCAAGTAACCATGAAACAAATTCACTAGAAGAGCTTATCGCCTCTCACAAATTCAACGCCACAAAAATTTTAAGAATTTGTCCAGTGCGAGTGGAGTTACAAAGGTTTGTTAGGTGCTGCAATTGTATTCTTTCTTCTCTCGTCCCAATGAAAGCGCTGAAAGCTAAGCAGGGAAGGGTGGCAGAGGAAAAAAAGCAACGTCAACCACGCCTCGTCACCTTGAGCACTTCTTTCCCTTTTTTTTTCTTTGAATGCGCGTCTTTTTCAGTGTGATCGCACGCGCACGCGTGGACAAATAGCGGCCTTTTGTGGCGATCTCTTTAACGAGCATTTTCGCTGATGGACAATTTTTTGATCACAACCAACGGGGCCGATGCCAACGGCAAAATTTCTGTGATACGACCTCTCTAACGCTATCGCGTTAAAATCTTTCCCGAACCGCCTAAGGTCAATTACAGACGCAACGCAAACTTGAAGGACGTGCTCGTTCACACAAAACTTGAAGCAAAGATTAAGACAATGTCTGGTCCCTGTGGCCGGCCCAGATGCTCCACCTGCAAACATATACAGCCCATATACCATAACATACCAACTTAAAAAGCACAGTATCTGATTACATTCACAAGATCGCATTCAGCTTCACCTGCATTTCAAATACCTAATATACTGCCTTGAGTGTGCCACCTCTAGAAAACAATATATAGGCGAAACTGGACAGCCAATTCACGTAAGACTGAACGACCACCGTGCAGACACAAAGCACAATTAAACAAAAGCCGTAGCCGGTTCCTTCAATCAACAGGACCGAAATTTCGACCAAGCAAAGCTTTACGTTCTACACACAAATTCCCGGTCAGCACGAGAGATAAAATACATGGAATCGTATTTGATACACAAATTTAAGTCCCTACACCCATCAGGATTCAATGTAGCGCGTGGCGATTCAGAATCACTGAAAGCCACAGCACAATTGCGGCAATATTTACAGAGACAAGATACGTTCAGCCTTCAGATAGACATAACCATTATTACATGAAATCGCTCCTAGCCTACATATTGTACTATTATATTCTCTTTTGATTTTTTAAAATTTTAGATATAGATATGCTTGTGTCTAAGTCAACCATGAAGTTTTTTATAAAACCTTTCAACCACTGCTTTCTTTCCTTTTTTATCACTTCTAAAACCACCGGTCGTGCATCGTTAAGGTCATTGCCAACCCAAAAAGTTCTCTGCCTCTCCTTTGTTTCTCTCTTTTTTGTCTCGTCTGTTAGCCCTAACGTCCAACCTACCCCCACTAGCCTTTTCCTTTCCCTTTTTTCTTTCTTTTGTGTTTTTCTCGTCGTTGCTCATTTCCTTTGCATTCTTAATTTCCCTTTTTCTCATCCAGCATACCGTCAAATTTTTGAGGCAATGCCGCTGAGTGCGCCACTTATACAAGGATACCGTAAACATATTTCCGCCGAACACCTTCCCTATTAAACGTGTGCTCATCCGACCGCATCCCGTACCGCTCACCTTCGACATCTCGGCATTTAAAAGTAGGCCGCCTGCTCCTCCTCCCTTTTTGTAACCGCTTTCTTGTTATGCGTCCCACTTATAGGTGTTCGGGAACAGGCGTTAGCCGCTATCGTCGACAACCTTTAGTGGTAGCCGGGCGCAGCGACCGTCTGCAGGCTTCGAACTTTCAAGCTGTTTAATTTTTTTTCGTGTCTGTAGCGGACACCGCTCTGCAGCGCACCGCACCTACTTAGCGTGTTTCTTCTTTCTTCTTTTTTCCCTTTTCTTTTCCTTTCTCTCCGCTTCCCCTTTTTTTCTCCATCCTCCGAAAACATTCTGAACCACCCGCAGCTGACTTGAAATGAAGCGAGGACTTCACTGCTCTGCTTTATAGTTTTTTTCTTATTTTCAGACGGTGATTGCCAACAGTGACACGCGCCATCACCAGGAGATGACGTCCCTATTAAGTCCCCTAAAACTAACACGCCAAGAATGAGAAGGTACCTTTGACAAAGATAGGTCCTCCTATCGAAACGTCGGCCAGCCTGTCTGAGGCACTTCCACTGTTCATCCTTACTATTCCACTAACTTCTGCAATGGGGATTGTAAAAATCTTTTTCTCTGATAAGAATAACGACGACAGAATAAAAAAGAAATGTTCAGATGTTTCAATTTTGTTGCAAAAAATGCACAACGGTGATGCCTTGAGTCCAGCTTTGCTTAAGTAAAAATTTAGTTGTGAAACTGTAGAGCGCCATCTGGTATAAGTAACTTCTAACTGGCGAGAAAAGGCACAGCACGCACAGTGAGTAAGCCACTCCACTTTTTCATTGTCGTCTTCTGATCGCTGATATGTCAGCTGTGTAGCAATATGAAGTAATTGTTTGTTCAATTGCATACAGATTGGAGGGGCGGTGTCTTGCATTCCTCGTATTCATAATGTTGGCTGTCATACTGTCTCTCTAAAAGATACGGTGTTTTGAGATGGCGTGTCGTCGTTCGTGGCGCTATGTGGGCAACCAATGGGAAAGCGTTACTGCAACGCAACTGCACGCGCCGACTTCGAGAGCGCTGTGATGCAGCGGCGGCATTGTTTCGAGTCACAAAGAAGGAGCCCGAAGGAACAAATCTGACAGACGTATGATATTGAAGTGACAAACACGTCTGTCGCATTTCCGTGTGAAACCGCTCAGACGAACGTGTAACGCGAGCAGCGTGACCCCTCATATAGCGCCACATCACGGCCACTCTCTGAATTAAGGTAAACCGACGGATCCTGTTGAAAAGCGCCCGTTGAAAGAAATGGAAGAGGCGTTGCGTGGTACATTTAGATAGTATACGAGGGATTATTGATCATGCTGCCAGCTCGCAATAAGTGCACGTGCTTCGTGGCGCCAAACAGGCTGATGAAGAGTGTTCCACACTTCGCCGCCATGGCTGCTGGTGGCGCTGACTGACACTCCCACGTTTAATTCATATATATACCCAGCTCAGTGGTAGACCATTGAACGCGTTATTTGAACGTCGCAGATTCGATTCCTCCCCACGGCAACTTATGTTTTTATCCACTTTGCTTTCTTCACATTAACATTAAAATAATGTTAATGTGAATACCATATATATATATATATATATATATATATATATATATATATATATATATATATATAGTAGATCCTCCGTGAGCGGTCACAACGTGGTTTATTTCGACGTTTTGGCCTAGAGTCTGGCCTTCATCAGGAATAATATATATATATATATATATATATATATATATATATATATATATATATATATGGTGTCCAGGCAATTATCACGCAGCAGGATTATAAAAAGAAGAAGGCGTACGTGAAGCAAACTTAGCGCATATTGTTCCTAGTTTACTGAAGTACACACAATTTTTTCGTTAATAACTATTCACTAATTATTCAAATTATATTTGTAACTTGACAAACACTTCCCTAATTATCAAAATGGCAACGAAGCAGATGTGTACTTGTTGAAATGACACCTGGCCCCACCGCGGTGGTCTTGTGGATAAGGTACTCGGCTGCTGACCCACAGTTTGCCGAGTGGAATTCCGACTGCGGCGGCTGCATTTTGGATGGAGGCGAAAATGCGGTTAGAGGCCCATGTGCTCAAATTTTGGTGCACGTTAAAGAACCCCAGGTGGCTTAAATTTCCAGAGCCCTCCACTACGACGTCTCTCATAATAGGTACTTGTAGTTGGGCGTACGGAGAAGCTGCGTATGTTGTGAAAATTACGTTGCATACGTGGCAAGAGAAGCGTGTGACAACAGTTTCAGTTTAACGTACCTTGATGCGTTTCACTCAAATAGATAGATGGTGTGCGAGGTGCAAGGGTTTGTAACGCTTATCAGCGCCACTGATGTTAGAAGTATATGCTGAGTCTCACTACCATGGTCCCAGTAATAACATGGCCTTTGTGATCTGCACGAAACACACCCTGACTGCCAGGGGAAGAGCCACGAGCGTATAAATAAGGCCGTGGCAATCGCTATGTAGATTTTTACCATCGTTCCTGGGTGCACTGACTGCTAGTTTAAATGCGAAGCATTTCTTAGCGAACTTCGACGACTTTGCGCGTATCTATCTATCTATCTATCTATCTATCTAGCCGCATACGACTTTTAGCTCTCCTGGCCGTTCCGATAATGGTATCGATACCAAACTTGGAATGGTATAACATGACTGTATGAAGAACATATCTGACTAGTCATAACATAAAAATGATGACATAGATGCCATGAATGTCATGATTTACATTTCATGGTCCTGTAGCTTTTACGGTGGTTTCGCTCAAATGGCATGATGCAAAACTCGTATGGTATGACATGAATGCATGGCCAACACAAGCGACAGAGCCTCACATGAAAATCATGAAATGCGTGTCATACAACAACGTGGCTACATTCCAAGCTTATGATGCGCTCGCGGGTGTTTCGCTAGCGTCACTTATACCAGATTTGGTATTACGGGACGTGAATGGATGACGAAGGTGCAATACTGGTGCAAACATGATAAACATGAGATGCGTGTCATGTAACAACATGACTGCATGCTACGCTCATGATGCGCTCGGGGCCGTTTCGACAGCTTCACATGTATAAAACTCGGTTTTATGCGACGCGAGTGGACGACATAGGTAAACGACACATGCAAACATGATAATCACGACATGTGTGTCGTGTAACAACATGAGTACATGCCACACTCATGCTGCGCTCGCAGCCGTTTTGCTAGCTCTACATATGCCAAATTTAGTATTACGTGACGTAAATGGTTGACGAAGGTATGTGACTGGTGCAAACATGGTAATTATGAGATGCGTATTATGTGAGAACATGACGCCAGGCCCCGGTCCTGCCATATACTCGCAGGCACGCGCCTCGCTGCGTTGCTCTGACGCATGCGCGTTTCAGTGCATAGGCGTCCCTCCGTCACAAAAAAAAGGGAGACGCAGTGTTGTCTGGGTAACGCATCGGCGCGAAATGCGAAATGCAGCATGTTTCGCGCTGGCTTCCGTCGGGCCGCGCCGACGAACGCTGGTCGCACCGGTCGCACCTGGCGTAAGATTATAATGTGCTCGCGTTTTGCTAACGTAACGTCGCTGTGCCCAGCGTGCGCACGTGTCAACGCTACGTTAGAGTATAATGGGCCCTTCATGATGCGCTTGCGAACGTTTTGCTAGCTCCACATATACCAAGTTAGCTGCTACGTGACGTCATTGGATGACGAAAGTATATGACTGCATGGTGCAAACATGATAATCCTGACACGCGTGTGATGTAAGAACATGACAACAGACCACGCTTATAGCGTGCTCGCGGTCATTTCGCTTGCTCCACATATACTAAATTTGGTATTACGTGACGGGAATAGATGACGAAAGTAAACAACACATCCAAACATGATAATCATGACACGGAAGTCATATACGGCATCATTTACCTCTACCTCGTAACGTGTGCTGATTTCAAAGTGACATATCAGCCTTTCTCATTCGTGCTTCGCATATCATCGATTCCCACTGTACGTGGAATCTGCCAATAATTTTTTTTATTTACGGGTTCATTATAGTCGAGAGGCCTGGCAGAAAGAGACGAGTTTTCGCACACAACCTACCGAAGACGATTCTTGAGCATTTTCGTGAGACGGCAGAGCATTTCTTCTAAATTATCAGGATGCCGGAATGCGCCGCTTGAATGTGCCTTGTCTGGCATGACAACATCGCTTTTCATTGTGAAGTACACGTGCCTTGCATCTGCTCCGCTTTTGCTGTCTGCGTCGAACGCCACTGCTACCACCATATACTCTCGTTCTAATTTTTTCGAGGTCTTGCGAGAACGTAACGTATACTTGTTTCGGGTGTACGCGCGCATCTCTAGAATAGACACGTTACGTACTGGGCATGCGCAGTTCTCTCCCGTGGCAGTGCTGTGTACGTGGGCTCGTTGCGTCCACGCAACTAAAAGTGTCTAATCATATGGAGGTTTTGGGAAGTTAAACCCCACATATCAATCAAATGAATTGACACCTGTCTGTGCTATACTTCCAGCAACGTATTAATTGCGTGCTCCTTTTTTCTTCTGTGGACAAAGAAAGTTCACAAAATACGAAAAATAACACAAGACTGTGCTCACACCCACAGTACCCTAAAATATAGTCTTACTGAAAGTAACCGCTTTCTGTCTTTTCTGTTGCAAAAGACAGCGTTTTGTATACATTGGCAAGGGCACAGGTTGAATGCCTACAACATGTGTCGCCGTTTTGCAGAGATCCTTTTCGCCTTAGTGTACGTCGCTATCACTATTCGCCTCTCACGGTCAACTGTTCTTAGCCGCCCCGCCGCGGTGGTCTAGTGGCTAAGGTACTTGGCTGCTGACCCGCAGGTCGCGGGTTCAAATCCCGGCTGCGGCGGCTGCATTTCCGATGCCAGCGGAAATGTTGTAGGCCCGTGTGCTCAGATTTGGGTGCACGTTAAAGAACCCCAGGTGGTCGAAATTTCCGGAGCCCTCCACTACGGCGTCTCTCATAAGCATATGGTGGTTTCGGGACGTCAAACCCCACATATCAATCAAATCATCAACTGTTCGCGGCCAGATTACTGTTTTGATTCGAGCGATTTCAGCTTTACTTTGTAAGATCAAGACAGCACGTTTCTTCGGACGGGAAGTGGCAGATTGCGTGATCCGTAATTTTTTTTCTACACTTCCTTCATTGCTGCGGGCGATCTCGAAGTGAGCTTGTCCAAGGGCGCTTCTTTCTTATGCACACAACGGTCTAGCGACGTGTTATTTTTCGTAATTAGCGGGCTTTATTTATTAACAGGAAAAAAATGAACGCACAATTAGTACGTCGCTTAAAGTAGCTCAAACAGATCTCGTTTCAACATGTGCACATCTGTATCATTGACATTTTAATAATTAGGCGAGCACTTTCTGAGTTACAAATATCATTATGACTTATTAAATAGTTGTAATCAATGAAAAAATTAGTAGTGGCTAATTTGGTACACTGAGGACAACAATATGCGCTAGCTTCGCTTCGCCAAAATAGTGTTCCTCCGTTTTTAAATGAAACGCGCTGTATGTGTATATGTATATATATATATATATATATTATATATATATATATATATATATATGTGTGTGTGTGTGTGTGTGTGTGTGTGTGTGTGTGTGTGTGTGTGTGTGTGTGTGCGCTTTATTCATTGTACAGCTGTGGGCATTGAGGCATTAATCCAACACTGGTTGTAGCGATAAAATTTTTTTGAAAGATGCATATAAATTAAGTAAATATTAACGTTTAGTGCTGTCAATGACAGGGGTACTTAAATATTGGTTTGATAGGTTTTTCGCAGTTTGTTTTATGATCTTGCACATACTTGCAACACCATCCGCCACGGTTTCCCAGTTACGCTGCTCAGCTGCTGATCGGAAAGACGCGTATTAGACCTCGGTGGTGGTGGTCTCATATTGGAGGCGACATGCTATAGGCCCGTAAACCTCGCATTGTTGGTGCACGTTCAAGAACACCAGGTGGCCAAAATTGCCCGAAGCTCCCCAATACGATGTGCTTTGTAGTCATGTCCTGATTTTGGCATGTAAAATCGCAAAAAATATATTACTACCTACTAGACTGGTTTTTCATGAATCATATTCACATTGAACATATATTCGTTGGTGTATGAACCTGTGATGTTTTTTTTATATTTTATATATAGTCGTGTACAGAACATCGTGTTCATGCTGTCACTGTCTGTCCTGCAATGTGCTAAATGTTTCGACAACGTCTCTCTTCTGCATGTCAGGTCGTATAAAGTTGCCGGTGCTATTTAATGGCACCAAGTTTTTCTACTTTATCATTTCAAGAAAAAAAGTATGCTTGTCTTAGTTTGCTCGTCGAAGTATAACGTGACTACACTTCAAATACTATTACTTCTCACAAAGATTGCATGCCATTCTCCTTCGTTTCTCTGTCTCTCTGGCCCCGCTGAGGTAATGCAGTCGTTACGGCACTCGAGTGCAAGCACGAAGGTCGCGGGACCGAATACTGGCTGTTGCGGCTGCATTTTCAATCCTGGTAAGAATGTTCGCGGCCCGTGTACTTATATTAATAAAGGGGGGATAAACAACAAGAGGGAAGGCAGGGAGGTTGACCAGGCACATGCCCGGTTTGCTACCCTACGCTGGGGGAATGGGAAGGGGGCATCTGAAAGACAGAAGCTTTCAGACACATTGCGACAATTGGACGATCGGCCACTTTCTGTGCAGATGCTACTGGAATGGAATACCGTCATCGACTTTCGTCGGCTCAAAAAGCAGTCAAAGCTGTCTTGTCCTTTTTGAGGACTACAGGCCTACGTGACAACCTTTAACTTTTGTGTAGTGCCACCGCTGCATACGCACCAGCCGATTGACTGACAATCCTCCTTTTTTTTGTTTTTTCTCTCTCTCTTTCTCTTCTCTTTCCTCTCTTTCTCATCTTTAAGCACCTATATTAAGGTACATGAGAAACTACCACAGGTGGTCGAAATTTGCGGAGCCCTCCACTACGGCGCCTCTCATAATCGTATCGTGGTTTGGGACCCCATATATTAGGATAACTCTTTTTCTCTCCCTCTCTCTTTGTATACCGTATCTCTCGGCCCCATTTTTTTTTCGCTAAAGACGCAGAAATATTCAGTATGCATGCATACCACAATATACAGCTCCGTTATTGAGCCATATGTGCACCAGTCTTACAATCGAATCGCGCTCGGCGTCTGCTACTGCAGTCCGACCTGCGCTACCATGCCGCGACAAGCTATCACCACTGGATACATGATGACAGACGCCCCAAAAACGCTGCTTCAATGAATACACAATGTAGGCCCTGCATAATCACCATCATCATTTTAATCTATTTATGCTTGCTACCGGACGAAAGCCTTTCCCAATGATCTCCCGTTTAACTTTATCCCTGCGCAAGATGCCTTTTTTATCCATGCCAACTTCCTAAGTTAGTCACTCTAATCAACTCTCCGAATTCCTCGACTGCATTTTTCAACCCTTGGTAACCATTCTGCTGCTCTACAATACGTCAAAAGCTGCGTGATATTTAGCGTTTTCTTTACTTTATTCATTCGCAGCTCACCTATAATGCACACATGGACATCAATTTTAGGGAAAGTATACATCGCAAGAAAAAAAAACGAGCACCGCAGTCAGTTGGACCATTATGTATCGTAACGGATAATGAAGACCACACTTCGCTTAGTCTCGTACCAATCAAATACATTTGCGACACGAAAGAGTGAATACTGCAGTGTTTTCTTTAAGAAGTATTCATCAAAAGTTCACTCAATTCATTACACATTCACTCATGTCTCTTTTGCAATCACGCGTATACATCCTTTCATATATAGTAAATCTTTATTTCTAACGCACTGCTGCTGTTTCAGGGATTAAATCACTCCAACGACCCTAACTTTACGCTTCTTTTTTATGGTTGTAATGGCTGACACGAAAACTCCACTGTGGCACGTTTGGCAATGCTTGTTAGGGTAAGATGACAATTTCACAATGCGCAGTTCAACATAACGATCTCGTGCAACGGCTAGTGAATGTCATAAAACACTACGCGTTCGAACAGTGTCGAGTGAAAAGAATATTTTTGCCGTTGACTTGGGGTCCCAATGGAGCCATTAAGTATGTCATTTCGGGACGCAATCAGAGAAACACTCTTGGCGTCAGTTGCACCATCAGTGGTTGTAGTAAGTTGGGCTCGTTAGTAAAGTTTTGATTTTTTTTCCTTCGCTAAATTTTTCTGGACCATTCTATAGCATGCCTTGCTTCACCTGAGACAAGACGAAGACTAAGACTCTTGAGCCCAGTCTTCGAGGCGCATTTCATAACTGAGCAGGACCGATCAAGAGGTTGTGCCGTGCAGCCGGGACCCAAATGACCCGTCTTTCAAGGGGCAGAAACAGCGTCCCAAAAAACGTGAGCACTCATAAAGCTAAGGAACAGCCGCAATTCCCTTCACCAACTACTAAAATAAGAATGAAGATTCGGCAGGTAACACGTACCTTGGGAATAGATGTTATGCGCGGCATGCACATGAAAGGTGACCGTGTTGTATTTTTTTCATTCAGCGAAACGTCACGAAGTGGCGCTAATCATATTTACAAGTGCACGCACAGGCATACGTTAAGTAGGTGCATGTTTATACAAGCGATTCTTTAGAGTTGCCATACGATGACAACAGCAGGAGGAATATTATTAACACCAGAAGGGGTAAGCTGATATGAAGCGCTGGCGCTTGCGAGGATGGTAGGCCTGGACACTGCTACATAAATCAACTTCAGTGGATGTCAGCTAACTACAATTGACGCTAACCCGACGGGACGGCTGTATCATAGGAGTACATATGTAATGTTAATAAAATTGAATAGCCAGCACTTCAACCAGAATTGATGTTTCATGAACATTAGGATCTACTTGAAAAGTATTCCCGAGACCTGGCGTGGCTCTGTGGTAGAATACTTAATTGGCACGCAAAATGCTGGGGTTCGATTCCTGCTGGGACCCTGACATTTGTTCTTTACATTCACTGGGTCAACACTACCGATGTGAGCTTTTCGTTAACCCTAACGCGTTAAATATATATATATATATATATATATATATATATATATATATATTTGGAGCACCAGCATGTGTGGACACGACGTTTCCGATTTCACAATAATGTTATCGAAGCATCACGTGCCGGCTATTTTATTAATCGCGCACAGAGTAATTCCGGTCGCATCCCTTTCACTTGGATGTAACTCGTTTGTCATCGAATCCGCCATCGTGAAGTCCCAGTTCCTTTCAGAAGCTGCGTCCATGACGCCACGTGCAGGCCTATACAAAACATCGGTACACTTTATTTGCACATGTTACCATGCGAGAGAAACTGCGTATGATCGATGGTTTTTCACTTACTGCGAAGAAACGCTGACTTCAACGTCCTATATAACAGAAAGCATGAATATACTATGTAGACTTTGAAGACTATATTTTCACTCTCCGTTGCGCCCCTTGTTTTCTCATTTTGAAAACCTAAGCAGCGACCTGATGTATCACCACATATTGCATCCAGGTCATGTACATATTCGATATTAAAACGAATGAAGTTAGGCTCGCCAACCACCCAGAGCCCAGGATTTTTACATAAGAATAGCAGTGCATACTGACAAGTTTGTGATGGATCATCTGATTTTGTGCTCGGATTTCGCAATTAAGCACCTATGTCACAAGTTTTTCCGCTTGTCAGAGCCACGTGATTCCTTTATTTTTATTGTTTATTTTACAGCCTACTAATATCAAGTGTGATTGCACTTCCCTCCTACATAGATCGATTATCTTCATTAAGTTCTTAAACCAGCATTGGGGCACAATATGTGTGGCCTTTTTTTTCTTGTTTTTTTTTCCTAAAAGAGCCAAACGTAGAAACTAAAACTAGGTTAAATTTCACAAGAACGTGAAGCCCGCTGGTGTATCTCTACGTTTTAGAACACTTGTAATCAAAATTACCCGATCCTGATTTGAATGTGAATTTTAAAAAGCAGTATCAAATAACAGAATAGCCAAATCCTCTTCCTACCTCAATCGAACTGAGTCGGACACATTAAGCCGGCCGTGTACGAACAATCGCGATCAAGATAGCCAATGTGGCTGCATCCAATCTGGTTCACTTCTGTCATAGTTGCCTTTACATCGTGCTTTCGTTCCTTAATTAGTTTTTTAAGGGTGGGGAATGGGTAATCGGTACTTACTGAAGGACATGATTTAGGACAAAACTAAAGTATAAAGAGTAACACGCCGACTTTTCTTCTTCTTTCTACCTCTTAGTATTGTTTCTTTTCATTTGTTCCTACGTAAGGCGTCATTATTTGGCTTCAAAGGTGTATACTTCAGATAGAAGACAGCTAAAATGAAGATACTGAGCACTACTTCTTGAAGCTAAAGTGATCCGAAATAGCTCAGCATAAAAGGCGCTATAGCAAGAAGGAAATACGAATATATTTGGATTTCTTCAATAGATGCCAGGAAAAATGGTTGTCTCAAGAGACCACCCGCTCTGCCTGTCTAGTCATCTTCATTACGCCCATGCAAGAAAAAATGGTATGGACAGAAGCACAATTACCATGTTAATTTTGTGGCAAAATATTCTTACACCATTCATTTCCTGCGATTTACACTACTTTTAAGAACTAATCGAATTCCAAATTAGGTGTTATAATCTATAAGAGCCAAATCTAAATTACACTCTAGAATAATAACGGTAGTGGGTCATCTATATTTTAGCCAAATTATATATATGAGGTATCTTGGTGATGTACATAAGCTCACTAGAAAGAAATGATTAGGCCAGGCCCAATTTAGTAACGAGAAACTCCGTTTTTCTCAGTTGCAGCTAAAGCGCACTTAGCTCTTCTGGCAAGAAAAATAAACAACACATTTGTTCCGAAAAGTATGCCGATTAAGGTCTCTCATATATTGGTCCCATATATTCGCAACCTGCACATCAACCCTTTACGCGTACCATCTCGGGCTCTTTGATTATCCCTAATTGTCCCGACGTAGGCCTTCTGTGAAATGTGACAGCCAGCACACAGACCCTTCTTGTGCCACAAAAGCTACTGTATATCACTTTGAAGCATCAACTAAAAAATGTCGTGCTCTACCGCACGTCCCATTTTACTTGATTTGACCCAATTAGGTGAAATAATGTAAAATGAGACGCGTGGCCAACAACACTCCCTACAAATCACAGGAAGCATAATTAAGTGTATATTACATTAAGTCGAAAAAAAACAATCCCTCATTTTTTACGAGATACGTGACGTATATAAAAACGTGACGCACATTCATCACAAATTTTTATTCTCCCTGGCATTAAGTCTGCATGAAACCCAGAACATACGCAGTTGTAATGCGCGTGGACTTCTTAATGAATAAAAATCATGGGTCATTCCCCTGGCTAAATGGCGTAAAGACAGAGCTAAGGTGTGTATTTCTGCTCAAACAAGGAAAATGACGTTGTAGCAACACTGAAAGCAAGAATTATGTATCGTTTCGATTGAAGTGGAAAGCATAGTTGAGTATTGCGATTATCTTACGCAATCAGAAGACTTCGAGAATTTTTTTGCATCATATATCAATAATGCTATGTAACAAACTGCAACGATAAGTTGCGCACGCTCACCGCAGTACTCTTGTCACTGCAAGACAAGTTTTTTGTCTGGCAAAAAACTGTCTTTTTGTCTGTAAAGGAACCATAAATAACTCAAACACATTAGCCAAAATGTTTATTTACACTCTGATGGCACCTTGAAAGTCAGTGCTCCTGCCACACTACATTTAAGCAGCACTCGCCCACTTGTCTTGTTTCACTGGCACGAAAACACGGCTAAATATGCGCAGCGCCAGATTGAGAAATATAAAGTATTCGCATGCAACGTGCTCCGACACATTCTCAGTTTCGTATCGTGGTAATAAAACGTTCTACAAAATGTCCAGCCCAAGGCCATCACTACTGTGGCAAACACACGCACTACATTGTCACTCTGATCACATATGCCAAAGATCTATCATAAGTCGAATGTTCCAAGTTGAACTGTCGTATTTCAAAGTATCGTTGACGATTTCTGCGAATAATTAATAGTGGTTGAAATAAAGAGCCGCAAAAAATTACTCGAGCCTGGCTGCCCTAAAAATTGCACATGCATATGCGCCGTTCGAAGCACGTCTTGTGGGTGAATAAGAAATGACTGCGACCTTTTACTTATTGGTGATTTACTAGCTGCCTTGCATACATTTCGATGAAACATCGTTTGTAATGAATGACATAATTTTATTTCAGAATCGTGAACTCGACAGTCTCCGTCATGGAACTATTTTAAGGAATACGTAAACATGTAATTCTGGACCACGCCGTCTTGAATAAAAATAATATTGATCATGGTTTGCATTACTTGTGTTAGTGTCTGGAGGTCGCACCGCATAAAGTTGAAAATGTGCATGTACCCCGGTACAACTCCAGTACAGCGTTCATAGACATGCTTCACCTGCTTTCGGAAAACCCTTTAAGTGGCAGGCATTTGTTGGGTATGCTTTCATGTACGAAGTATGGGAGCTGCCAAATCAGTAGCACACCCAGGATTTCTGTCTGGGAAGAAGAAAGGGGGGTTGAAATTATGACGAAGGTTATGAGAGTGCATAGTTGGAGTGTGTGTGGAGGAGGGGGGGCGCATTGCATAATATGACGTTCCCTACTTCACCTGAATCTTAGAACAAATAAAATATCAATCATGATGAGGAGGATTACTTCGGCGTTTTCCAAAGACACCTTGAAAAAGCTTGACGGGTGCATCAATCCATTCTTCAAAGCAATGCAAGTGAAAAATAAACCTCAGAATAATAAAGCAATGCATAACATAGTTCCCCACAATGTTGTCGCCACATGCTTATTTTTGCCGCTCCGTACGGAGATAGAGGCGTCGATGATATGCCGGCCTGTTGGTGGTCGCGCGATGTTGTTAAAACTCTGCAAATCAAGATGTTTTAAATTATGAGAGCGGAACATGATATCTGTTTCGTTTGAGTGCCGTGAAAGTGTACCAAAAGTGAATTGTCGGCTTTACCTAGCTGCATTTGTATGAACCACGTAGCCTGAATAAGCACACTGTTTTTACCACAGCAGTTCATATACAACTGATAAAGAATCAAACGAATAATTTGTTGAAGAGAAACCATGTTTGTCGGGTTTAAAAAGTAGAGAAATGAAGCCACGTAAATTAAAGCACACTGAGAAATTCTTTATTCAGGTCTATAAGAGTTATATAATATTCATTCTGTAATAGTATCTAAAGTTGGGGAAGTTGGTTTGAGGGCTATCTCGAAAACATTTCGGCGCGCACAGAATATACAAAAAAAACTAAAGGCGACAAGACAAACAGGCGCTAACTCCCAACTCAGTTTACACGATAGGGGCGCCGATGGTCACGTCAGACACAAGTTGTAGAGGAGTCATCCGCTGAAACTCTTAGTTATACAGCCGTGGAAGCGGTGAGTTTCGTAAGTATTTTAGGTTACTATTGACTGATGTAGTGGAAGAACTCAATTAATGCGCAAGTTATGCCAGTTGGAAGAACGAAGGGAATGCGCAAGCAAGTCAGGTTCACCTACAGTCCTATACTAAACTTAGGAATAAGTTAATCATCAACTGGTCAAATGACCAAAGAGCAAGGTAATACAGTGTGCACTGAGCCCGAAAAGTTTAATCGGTATGATTAAGCACAGTTGAAATAGCTAAACCAAACGAAGAAAAATATTGAACTACGGGCATGCACATCTTGTTGAAGACAGTGTAAAACCGTTAATTCAGGAGGCAGCACCCACAATTCGTGTTCTCATTTGTAACAGTGGCGTGTTCGTGGATGAGACACTCTACAGCTTAAAGTCCCGCCGCCGTGGCTTTCTTGCCAATTCGTCCAAAATCTCCTCAGGTGATAAAGGAACTTCTCGGTGAATCTTTAGCAAAACTAGACCATTTAACCTAAGCGCCCCAGTCGTGCGGCAAAGATCGGTTTTAAGACTTCTCAGAGTTGAGAAAGACCTCTCACTTGTAGAAGTCGTTTCTGGCAGAGTAGCCATAATTTCAAGTAATTTTTTGTATCACAGAAAATATGAACTGGACAGGATTGCAGTGCTTCCAGAGGACCCATTAGGCGTTTTTCAAGCTGCTGAAGCTTACTGTACCAAATATATAGCTCTCTCACAGCAGACGAAACTGAGTCCCCGACACCAGAACTGTAGCTCTCACAGAGAATGCGCATCGCGTTTGCATTGTCTTTGCTCGGTAATAAACCTATCAAAGAAGGAAGCAGAATTTCAGATTTAGTAAGAATGCTCTTGTGCCTCACAAATCACTCATCGATTTGTTCTCTGAAAGCTTCGAGAAATAGGAGGAACAACGGAAGTACTCCTCCGGAGTCGAGGAAAGCACATTTGGGCGCATCCTTTGCTGACCAACGACCCTTGGCATTTCAATAACCAAGCCAAGCTTTTCACAAACTGACATAACCTGTTCAATAAGTTCATGAAATGCATCTTGATCACGGGATCTAAGCTTACGTGCAGTAAACAAAACGTCATCAGCTAACCTTAGAGAGGAGGAAAGATCCGAGTTGACGGTTTGCAAGTATTTGCTTAACGGCAAGCTTACGGAGAAAATGTTTTTTCCGCAACAAAAAGAAAGACAAGAAATTTGTTCTCTTCAAAGCGCTCAGAAATATTTGAGCATTGGACGAAGATTCCCAATGATTCCAGCTTTCGCTAATGTCTTGGAGAGTAGACAAAACGGGGTGGAGAAAGTTTACAAACGCATTCAGAGCATCGTTTCTGTGAACCCATCTCGTTGGACAAAGTGACTTTAGGCGTGTAACACGAGCTTTCGATATTACCTTTTCAATTTCGTCACCTAGAGCAGCCTGGTGTTTTGGACTCGCATGAAAGAACTCACGAATTTTCGCCACAGTTCCCATGCAATTTCTAATCTGAGGCACAGAGCATGCACTCGACAAACTCAATTTGGGGCTGTGAGCACCACAGTGAACATAAATGGCGTTAGGACACTGCTGTTGGACGAGTGCTTGAACGCCGTTGCAAGCACTACGCATTGAGTCTGCACCGTCATACCCTTGAGCTCTAAGGTACTCGGTTGCAATGCCTATATCCCTAAAGTTTCTTTTTATTGTATCGCCCAGACTCTTTCCAGTTACGTCAGTAACAGAAACAAACTCCAGAAACTCTTACCGAATTTCAATGTTTCCTATGTTCACGTAGTGTGCACAAATTGAAAAGTGTTCAACACTGGCTATATCGGCTGTCTCATCAGCTAATACTGCGAAATGTTCATCAGCATTGACATTAGAAACTATCTTTCACAGAATAATACAATTGCATGCTGAGATAATCTCATTTTGGGTTCTCGAACTAGTGTAAGTTGGTTTAGCGCCACATTCTTCAAGGTGACTCTTTAGAGAATCATACCCGTCGCAGGCACGCAACCTAACCAAGGCCTTGAAACTCCCTTCGTTCTCTGCAGGCTCGCTCGCCAAATCTATTCGCCCTTCATCTCTATGACCTCGAAGAGCAACTCCCTGTCTTCCGCATCTGACTACAATTGTAATAACAGGAGTAAGGTTTTTTCTATTCTTGGCTATTCGCTCGCTTAGCCCGTGGTCAAGATCATGGTCAATAGGGTTTTTCTTGCCATCTAAAAGTGCTAGAAAATTGTCCGCATCAAGGATGCTGTTTCTGTGAAACGACGTTTTCTCATGCTCGTTAAAAGCCTCAATCACATTCTTACAGTTGTCAAACTTCGACATCACGAGTTTGCCTGACGGCAGGCCTCGCACACCGACCCCAGGTGGAGCGAAAAGGACACAATATTTACAAAAGACACTGTTCCCCTTTTTGGGATAGACGAGCCAGTTCTATCGCTGCAACCACCGGTACTGAAAATTCAATTTTTTTTTCCCTGTTGCCCTGAATGGAAAGTTTGCTGCAGGCATCCATGCGCTTGTCAGCAACTTCTTTTTCTCGACAGCGGTCACCAACAAAAGCTTTTTGTAATTAATGTGCCGACGCTAAGCGGAAATTCTTGCAATTACAGCATCAAAATTTGCATCCCTTATTCTGGATTGTCATATCACAATACATTTAAAAATAAAACAAAGAAGCTATACAGGAAAAGCTGATTTCTCACGCAGCTTTTGTCCTCGAAATTAGGAAGTAACAAACACCGCTGAGACATATACACATACATATTAATTCTTGAGACAGCAAATGCGCATATTCAATGATAGAAAAAAATACGTTATTTCGTATCCGGCTTCTTTGTGGACTGGGCTCCCGCCTAGGCGTCGGCTACAAAATATTCGTTCAAAAAATATTCAAAAAATACACATGTCGGAATTTATAAAATTATTCTGCGTAAATTTGCTAAGGGAAAATAATTATGGGTAATAAAATGAGACACTTGCTCAATACTTACAGCGCCGAGGTCCCCGAACAACTTGTCTAAGCTACTGCGTTCTCTTGTACTCGCGCCAATTGGGGGACAGCTAGCGGCACATGAACAGAAAAGAAGTGGTCAAAGTACAAAACAGTGAATACCATAAGTTGCTGTGACGTATCATCTTCCAGCCTTTAATATCGGAATCCTGGAGTTTGCATGTAATCGATCACCTGCCGCAGGGAAATTTTGTATTTTCGTTACGTAGGTTGCTCTGCCATAAGGTACATTTTTGTCTATGTGACATATACTAAACTGTCTCTTTTTTTGCAGGGCCAACTCAATACTTACAAGTTACACATGTAAAAGACTAATATATATCACTTAAAGATTGATATGTGGGGTTTAACGTCCCAAAACCACCATATAATTATGAGAGACGCCGTAGTGGAGGACTCCGAAAATTTCGACCACATGGGGTTCTTTAACGTGCACCCAAATCTGAGCGCACGGGCCTACAACATTTCTGCCTCCATCTGAAATGCAGCCGCCGCAGCCGGGATTCGATCCCGCAACATGCGGGTCAGCAGCCGAGTACCTTAGCCACTAGACCACCGTGGCGGGGCTATCACTTAAAGATTGTACATAGCAATAATTGTTATCGAGTTGTGCCGTTGTGAAAATAAATTTTCGAGATATATAAACGGCTATTGTAACAATAAAAGAAAACCCGCAAAAGTAATTAAGCGACGAAGCATATGTCTCACTGAACTTGAATGAATGCATACTGGGTACTACCGGGTTTTCTACACTCTGTAAATATTGATTATAAACTGTATGTACAGTTCAATGCAGTACAACTACAATTCTCACATCATGGGTAAACTGCATTATAACCACACTTACCGACTTCCCAGCGTAGATTGCCAGGTCATTTGGCTGCACAAGTTCATCGAATTAAGCATACTCGATGAAGACTTCCTGACCGATGGACTCAACTGACGACGACATCCGATCAGTCACCGGTTCCTCTATAGTATATGGCTAGGACTTGGCATTGCGGCGTTGTTGGTGCCTCTTCTGAATGCGCAAACGGGCGTTTTTTTTGGGGGGGGGGGGGAGAAGTAAGTGAGAATTGTATTCGACTGGCGCTTCAGCGAAGAGGCTTTGGCGAGGTAGCTCATCGTCGACGCTGATTCACGCAGCAGACACAAAAAATACGTTCTAGCCAAAGAACTAAACGTAGGCATCTGTGCACACCAAGCTTGATAGCTTCCACCGTCTATAAATATAAGTAATATATAGAGAGAGATATATATATATTTATTGAAAAAAAATATGGCACCCGAAATACCTCTCGCACTTGCCCGAAATCATTTCCTTTTCTGGCACCCAAAATCAGTGACTCATTGTGCCACGGCTTCTTGACCCGCTCACACACGGAAGCAGCGCAAAAAAAAAAGCATTCTGGGAGTCTGGGTAGGTGGAGTCGTGCGATGCTGACGGTGCACGTGCTATTATAGATGAGGCGGTTTTCGTAACATTGAAGATACCACACCATCGTGGCGTTGACAGACGAAAAATGACACTCATGCCTTGAACAAGCGTAATAAAGGCGAGGCTTGCGCCAGAAATGCAGAAACAAATATGAATGAGCTTCAGGTAATATCGTCGTGTGCTCGTACGTGCTATGCAGCTTCCGTGGGGTCACTGTCGGTTCGACGAACAAGCCGTGTGTGAGGTCAGCTTTCTTCTTGCCTCACTAACGCGCGTCACGCCCTTCCACTGTTAATAAGGTTCAGAAGAAATGCGCGATCACTGTGCTGCAGCCATTAGGGGACAGACGACAGGATTCATCTGCCTGTTTCCGCAGCAGCCGTACTATAATAGGCACACATAAGGGATGCCGTCGAAGTGGTTGCTCAATGTTTCTCCGGTGTTTGCAGCGGGGCATGCCACAGAGCAGGCGTGCTCCACCTGCGTTTCTGCAGCCGCTGCAATGTCCAGGTCGAAGTGTGGCATCTTAGGCTAGTTGGTATGACATGACGATAGTTATAGTGCTTGAACGGAACGACGACACAGAGACAAGAAGGACGTGAAGGACACGATGTCCTTCTTGTCTCTATGTCGTCGTTCTGTTCCCGCGCTATAACTATCGTCATTTCGACGTTGAGGTGGGTGATTTCAGACAATGAACCCCAGTAAGCGGCTTATATTCCTAAATAAAATAGGAAACATATGTATCGTCGTCTGAAGCTTACTTCGAAATTGAAAACATGTGCCTAAAAGATCGGCGGATGGATCGGCTGCGGTGAACACCGTCGACGCCGTCTAATCTGTGGAACTTTGGGTGTGTATTGTGCAGACGTTCCGGAAACCGTATGGGTCTTTCTTAAACGTTTGAGGAAAGGAGACGCTTGAAGAGGGCTTTTTTCAGCGCGCACGAAAGGTACTTCGGGTGGTGGTGGTGCATGTCGGCTAGACCACAGGTGTAAGAGGGCTGGACGGGTAGGAATGAGTCGAAGGCGGGGAGTTGTTGACACGTGTGGATTTGTCGGTAAGCTGAGGGACAGAGAAAGGGTGATATTTGAAAAGCCAGGTTGTGCGAGACTGTTCACTCACGTTTTCTTTTTTTTCCTTCTTGCACTGCGGTCGGCCTCTGGGGGAGTGGGGGATTACGACCTCCTAAACCACCCCCTGTCGGTGCGCCAATGTGACAACTGTATACGAAATGGCTCACGCGGTCACATTTTGCACGACCAGTCATAAGATGTGATTGGTCACTTTAATAACATTCAAGTTATAACCTTACTGGCTCGCGTGTAAATGATAGAAGTGAACATATTTCAGATGAAATGGCTAAGACTTACTTGCGCAGTAAGTGTTCGTCGGCATCGTGGCTCAATGCACGAAACTGCAGGCGAGAACATCCGGATGGAATAACCAAGACTAGTCCCGCGCACACTGATAACTTAACTCTGTGTTCTTCGAAGGTGCTCAAGGGGGCCTCATTAAGACCCATCTCTCAGTTGAAGCGTTATTTTGGGTCACTCGTTAGAATTCGTAGTTCCCTCTAGAAATTTGGACAAACATGTAAGGAAAGGGACAAGAGGCGCCTACTGAAATCAAAATTTATACAATTCAGGAACAAAAATATAAAGAGAGAAGAAAGAATAAGGCTGAGACGGAGTTTCTTCTCAACTCAAGTGCCGCTAACAAATCAAATTTTGAAATCTGGCGGTAATATAGAGTAGAGAGTGAACTCACTGAGGTACTTTTTTTTCCTCACAAAAGAAGTTTTAGTCATCTCCATATAATGTTAGAATCGTGATTATGGTGCAATAGTGAAGTGCACTATAATACATAAAAGACACACTCATTTCGTGCAGTGAGCGGGCAGATGAGCTGAAGCGGATTTGGGCGCACTGTAGTACTCTCGCAGGGCACCACCCAGTCTATTCAATTTATACCTTGTTGGAGCGCAAAAGCATTGCAGTGCAAAACATTTCATCGGCAATTGGTATATAAATTGACGTAATTTACATGTATTTTTTCTACAAAGCAAAAATTGGAATACTTATTGGAGGTTTTACGTCCCAGAACTATGATATAATTTATGAGGGACGTTTTAGTGGAGAGTTCCGGAAATTTCGACCACCTGGGGTTCTTTAACGTGCACCTAACTGTACGTATATGTGTCTCAAGCATTTTCGCCTCCATCAAAAATTCGGTCGCCATGGCTAGATCGATCGCGATCTGCAATCAAGCACAATAACAACCAGATCACCATAAGGGGTTTTGAAAGCACCAACCTCCGGTTTGGCCTTCTCATCACTTATTCAACAAAGTCACTGCAATTAATTACTAGAGAAAAAAAGAACATCAGCAATAGCTTTTTGCACACATCTTTGCTTAAGGAACAACTGCTGATTTATGGCAGTTTTTATTGTGATAGTAAATATATGGAACTATCGACAAGCTTTCCCGTCACCGTCAGGCAGATGTTGCCAGTTCATCATTCGTACGGACTCGACGCAAGCTATTCGTGATATACGACGAGTGTATCGCTCTACGTAACTCTCGGACACTATTCACGTTTTTGCGGCATCCGCATTTATGCAAATACGTGTTCAGTGGGTTCCACGGGCCGCTTTGGCGGACCTCGTAAAAACTGATTTGGCAACCTACCCTCAAGTTACACCATACCCGCTTCCGCATTGTCCTGAGGACGCTCAAGGACAGATGCTCCGAGAAAAAAAAAGCCTCCGACGTGCCATATACCTCCGTATGGATCAGCCCTCCCTGGTGGTTTAACCCGCCGAGAGGAGGTTACGTTGCGGAGGCTTCGTGTTGTGGTTGCGCTTACGCCATCTGTGCCCACCCTTTGGGCGCAAAAGTACTGAGGTACGTATGGCCCATTATGCCCATTTTGTGACGCCCCAATCCAAGATGTAACTGCCTCCCACTTACTGTGGACCTGCACTGGTATACAAGTAAGTCGTTAAGTCGTTGCCATCACCTCCGTGCAGCAGGTCTCAGGCTTGGCCGACCACCCGACTTTGACCGCTGGCTTCGTGGACAATACCACCGTTTACTATTAGACTTCATACATGAATGAAACTTGTGTGTGTATTTTTCAAAAGTTATTATGCCTAGGGGTACACTTTTGAAATAAAAAAACAGTTCCGTATGAAGTCCAAATTGATATTACACGCCCGCGCATCATATGTTCTACCCGTGAGTAAAGTTCTACTCGCGAGCGCAGGTGTAGGGTACATGCGATAACATCACTCCGCATGCCAATCTTGCAGTCGATTGCTCCTCAAGCAGAGAGGGAACGACCCGCCCGTGTTTCCTCGGCCAAATGAACATGGACGCCGAGGGACTGGGAGAGTGGTGAGCATCGCATGAGCAGCAGTTGTGAGCTTTGATCATAAAGGCGTAGATATATTCTGGTGTGTTCGGCGCACCAAATTGCATGCAACGATGTCGAATACGCGAGCAGCTAGTGACGGCTAATTCCACACTCTAGAGCAGTCGTTCTCAGCGGTGGATGTTTTGGAGACCCCTTGTGGACTGCTATAAGTCATCAGGGATCACTCGCAGTGAAAAAAAAGGGGGTGGGGGTGGGGGACTCGTTAAGTAACACGATATGGAGCGTGAAATAGACGGCTTCTTTTAATCCCTGGCAAAGAAAGGTCAAACTAAACGGCCATACCAATTCCATACCAATGCCTGGTCAGTGCGTTGTGTGGCCTGCTATTTCATTCAAACTGTTTCTAGCTACGTTTTCTCTTCAGATATTTCAGCCAGGAAAAAGCATGCTTGCGTTCATAAAACGTACAAAACTGCTACAAAAGCATTACAGCCTTCTCATGAAAGAGTAAATACATAGCTCCCCCGCAGTGCAAACATTTTATGCGATAAAACATACTAAGAATCAAAAGAGATCGCTATCATGGGACATAGTGTGGCTCCGAAAAAATCCAATTGGTTCTTGTTGCTTTTTTTCGTAGACGGAGTTTCGCAGACCCTCAAAGATGATTCGATAGGCTCACTGTGGCCCGCAGACTCCTATTTGAGAACCACTACTAAAGAGTATGGTGCGTTCACCATGCCGAGAAAATCAGTTTCAAAGTAACGCATGCGCACGATATCCTTGTCTACCCTTGCATTTGCTTCACCTGACGTGCGTGTTTTCGCTCTGTGCACTGTTTGGCAATGAATAGGAATCAACCTATTTCACAGGAATTGGGTTAAATCACTTTGGAGGCGAGAAGAAGGCTAGATAGGTTTGATCAGAGACGACAGTGAATCATATAAGTACATTCATCCACAAAAGTTCACGAACTGCCCTCTCACCCCTTCGTGTTCAGAAAACATAAGCAAGAAAATCGCTTCTCTGCCTCGAAAGGCCTTATTTCTTTTCACCGGTGTTTGAAATGGAGTTGTTAGTGCCGAACTGAAACGTATCGTCAAATAGAGGCGTTTGAACTGCGTGCCCACAACACGTAAGAACACACACACAGAGAAAGCGCTACGCACGTCGTGAATAAGCGTCCTTGTATGTTCTTACCCGTCGTCTTCGTGTAGCTTACACTTGCCTGCTGAATATATAAATCAACTAGCCTAACAACATGCCACACTGAAGTATCGTCCGCAGCCTGTAGAGAAAGAAGTGAGGAAGAGGGAAGAGAGTGAAACTTAGCATAGCCATGTACAGTACAGTATAGCGAGAAGAGGGAAAAGTAAGACAAAATAAGGAGGAGTGATTTGAAAACGAAGGGAATGAATAGAAGGAGGTTAGAGAAAGAAAGAAGGAACGTGAAACATAGCGTTAACGTGTATGGTATAGCATAGCAATAGGATGGGAGAGGGAAGTGGGGCTGAGAAGAAATTTTGTAAATATGAGGGGTACAGTGAGGTTGCGAAAGAAAAGTGACTGAGAGGGGGATGGAAACGACGAGGAGGAGCGGGTACAACTTTGCATAGCAATGTATTATTATTATCGGTCTGACTACACCCACTGCAGGGCAAAGGCTTCTCCCATGTTCCACCGACCAACCCTGCCCTTTGGTTTCTGCTGCCACGTGAACCTGCAGATCTCCCCACCTAATTTTCTGTTTCCCGTTCACGCATTTGCCTTCTCTTGGAATGTAGTCAGTTACCCCCAATGACCAGCGTTTATCATGCTTAAGCGCTAAGTGCCTGGCCCATGTCCACTTCTTCTTCATCATTTAAACTATGATATCCTTAACCCTCATTTGTTCCCTGAACGATTCTGCTATCTTCCTGTCTCTTAAGGTTATATCTATCATTTTCATTTTCTTCGCTCACTCTGTCATCCTCAATTTAAGTTGAAACCGTGTCTAGTATAGTATAACAATGGGGTGATGAAGGGATGTGAGGGCAAGGGAAAGGGGATGAAGTAGAAGCATAGCACAGCCACCTATAATAAACTGCAAGAAGTGGAGGGAAAGGGACGTATGTGGGAGTGAGAAGAAATGATGTGAGGGTAATGCGATGGAAGAGGACAGCATAGCCATGTAAAGTACAGTTTACGTAAAAAGTGGGTTGGAAAGTGTCAAGAACGTGTCAAGAAGGGAAAACAGGAGGCAAAAGATTAAAGCACAGCATAGCCATGTCTGATATTGGCCGTGAGGTCCAGCAGAACCGCCTCGGAGTTACTGGCTGAAGCGCGCCTAGTGTAAATTGCTCCCTGTATTGTTTGCTAGCCACGTCAAGTTTGCATGTGCGCGTACGTCATAAGCGTCCTCAAATGGTGGTTTGTTGTGTTATGTTAACGCAAATTCAGCATCTCGAACGCATGTCTAAACCGATGTATGGAAGCATTTGGCCTTTCACGGCTGTATATGCATCTTCATACAATCGATAAGTACACTGGTCGACAGTGCTGTGTATTGGTGCCACTTTCTGCTTCAAGAACATCGTAAGGTGCACTTGAAATCGTTACAAACATCGGGATCGTTAAATAGCGTGTGAATGCAGTGTTTTAACAAATGGGTGGTAAACGAAAACAAGGCCATGCATTTTTGCTTTGTTGTTACGTGTATTACTGCGGCACTGTCGTTTAATTATGCAACGAGCTTTAGTTGAGCTTAAGGGGTTCTTTTATAGTACGGTCATGGCCCCAATACAGAAAAATAATTTTATTGAAGTCTGACTCTTCCATACTTAAATTGTCCCGCAACAGGAAATAAAGACACGTAAGTCATACAGCGGAGTTGCAATGCGTTATTTTAATTGGGGGTGAAATTTATATAGGAACACCTGCGTGCTTAGTTGGGTACACTATAAGGCACACAGATAGCAAATAATAATCAAGACGGCATGCCTTGCACATATGTCCTATAATTTTACGCAAAACGTCAATGTTTTTGCATTATATTTATTGTTTGTAAGTCGTTATTATAGGTTTACAGAAGGCAGCAGGTATTGCTTGCTTGAAACAAACGTATTTGTCCCATAAAATAGCCGTAGTTTTGTTTCATACCTATAATAATTGTAATGTATTGATGAAACCTCTGTGCTGAACTGTTATTTTTTCATGCTGTTACTGGAGCAAGGACAAGATAAGCGAATCCGTAGAGCTAAATCGCCATCGGCCCCTTAGCTTCTCTAACAAATTATCAACTGCCCCACATTTCATGAAGAACTCAATCAAAAGAATATGTATGCGTGTTCGTTTTTACAGTGCTAGTGAAGTTATCGCAGAGAAATGCGCACCTTTTTTTCTCTTTTTTTCGGAGGGGGGGGGGGTATCTATAGGGGCAAGAATTTTGGCAGTCCAGTCATGTAACAGCAGTGCATCGTAGACGCATCACAAGCGAAACTCTTACAAATAAAAAACGCCAGGCCTGCGCGGAAGGCACTGCACAGTCACAGTGGAAGCTAGAAAAGCGGCCTTTCCAAGCCTTTTTCAAAACACACACATTGGGTAACTGCTGCAAGCACACTTGCTTGATGCCCACTACCGCACTAATAAAAAATTTGGCAGATCCCATGTACTTGGGAATCGACGTTATGTGAAGCGTATGGAGGGAAGGTGACCGTGTTGCAATTTTTTGCAACACATTACGAAATGACGCTAATTATATGTACAAATGATGCTCGCACGGACATAAGTTGAAGATGTGCAGATGTTTATATAACCAGTTCTTTGCACTTGCGCAACGAGGTGGTTGAAATTTTCGGAGCCCTCCACTACGGCGTCTCTCATAATCATATGGTGGTTTTGAGACGTTAAGCCCCACATATCAATCAATCACTTGCGCAACGATGACAACTAGAACATGCGTATTAGCAACACCAGAAGCTGATATAAAGTGCTGATGCTCGTGAGGATGCTGGCCCTGGACACTGCTACATACATCAACTTCAGCGCATGATGACTAACCACAACTGACGTTAACTCGATGTGACGGCTGTATGAAAAGAGTATATGTAATATTTATAAAATTGGGTCGGCAGCACTGCAACCACTATTGACGTTTTACGAAGATTAGCGCCTATTTCAAAAGTAGTTCCAAGACCTGGCGTAGCTCTGCGGTAAAATGTTTTATTGCCACGCAGAATGCTTGGGTTTAATTCCAGCTGGGACCCTGACATTTATTCTTTGCATTCGTTGGATCGATGACACCAATGTCGGCTATTTCTTAACACTCGCGCGTTAAAATTGCCCTTGTGTGTTCTCGTCGTTCCTGGGTAGATACTAAGTGTCAATCACCTGTGTCGCATACCCGCATATCAGTGGCACATACCCACCCGTGGGTATACGCCGCTGTCTGGCAGGAAATGTTTGACAACGTACACGCCGGAATTGTGACATTATTCCTGTCTGGACCAGCGCATCATGTTCGTCAAACCATCTTACCCTCCATTGCTAATTTTGGTTCACGCCAAGTTAAGTGGGTGACCACAAGAGCACTCAAACGTAAGCGGCTAAATAGATAGATAGATAGATAGATAGATAGATAGATAGATAGATAGATAGATAGATAGATAGATAGATAGATAGATAGATAGATAGATAGATTAGATAGATAGATAGATAGATAGATAGATAGATAGATAGATAGATAGATAGATAGATAGATAGATAGATAGATAGATAGATAGATAGATAGATTAAAAGTTGCCGAAGTTCGTTAAGAAAAGCTTCGCATTTAAAAACTTTAGGGTAGTGGGTCGGCATTCGCTATGATATTTTTTGTCATTCTTCTGAGGAGCGTGGTGTCTGCTAAACTATTGCGAAGAATTTTGTGCCAATTGTTCACGCAGTGCCCAACGACGATGAAGAATTAGGCCTGAAGCTGGTATGTGCCACCGTTTATAGCTGTACGAAAACAAGTTTTGTAATGGGTTGGAACATTGGACGACCCACTCGTTACGCTATTCGCATTGTGCGAAGACTGCTTGCTCTTTCGCTGTTTTAAAACGCTTTATAAGTCACTTTAACGCGATTGCTTTCCCAACATTAAGCCTGCCTGAGGCAAGTTTGCCAACAAGTCTCAAGCACAGGCATGGCTCAGTGGTAGAATACTGCGCTGTCACCCAACGGACCCGGGTTCGAGCCGTAATATGTCATTGGGGCTCTTTTCTCATTTAACGCGA
>WOVY01012377.1:72500-89627 GCA_013436015.1 Rhipicephalus annulatus
GAAGCGCATTATTTGCATTAGCGCCTCATTCACTCGGCAGTCAACAAGAGCATCGTGCATGACTGCTGCGGCAGCAGCGAGGCTCTTTTTATTTGGTTCGTTATTTTCTTGCTCATCATCCGCAATTTATGAGGCACCCTTGAGCAAACAAGCTCCACAAAGACGAGTATCAATACAGACGTTGACGGAAAGCTGTAACTAGCCCAGCTAACAAGGCTTTGCACTCAAGGCACACAGAGCAGTGGCTTCCAGCCTGGCTTTCAGATATAGCCCTTGCCATTATTGCATCTCCCTTTTTTCTCCTCCACGTTTTTTTTGTTGATGCTATTTTACTCTTTGAGCTAATGACGACTAAGGAAAGAGTAATGAGGCTAGCCATCGCTTTTTTTTCTTTTCATAGAAGTTTTTTTTACGAAACGAACCAACAGTGGACTTCAAATCCGTAACGGGAAAAAAAAGGCGGGGGGAGGGAGTGCTTCAACTCGGAATTTTTGTGTGCACATTGAAAGCAGAAACAGTGTGAAACGTGTGAAACACAGATTTAAGGCATAGTACTTAGATTTTCAATAAATCAGGCACGAGGACCACAAATTATGTCTATTATTGGCAACGTTCTTGCATCTGCCCTGCTTCGCCAGTAAATTAATGCAATCTACCATCACGCCACATGGTCTAATTACTCGGTTACTCAGTACCCCAGTAGAAAGTCAGTCCCGTTCGTAACCTAAAAGCATTCGTGTGTCTCTAGTTTGATTAATATAGAGTTTGCGGGCATTACCTTCAATACCTAATTATGCCCCTGTGGCACATTGGATAATGAAAAAAGTCAATGTCAATTTTATTGTGTCTGGACGGGCTCTAGTTTAGCCTCACAAATTATTGCGAACTGTTCTTCTCAAAGTACCCCACGTCTTTTTTCGCCCTTCCCTACCAGCGGCTATTGGCACATGTGCGCCGGAATTTCAGTCCACTGGAACATTTTCGAATATGCAGCAGTGCATAAACCTACAAAATCAGTGACATTAGAAAAAATGATTATGAGAATCAGCCGCCACAGTGGTGTAGTGGTTAGGGGGATCGACGTACCAACCAACAGGTCACAGAATCGAATCCCGGCCGCGGCGACCACATTTTCGATGTTGACGAAAATGTTTGAGGCCCGTGGAATTCGATTTAAATGCACGTAAAGAATCCCAGGAGGACGAAATTTCCGGAGCCCTCCACTACGATCTTTCTCGTAATCATATCGTGGTTTTGGCTCGCTCCACCCCAACAATTATAAGAGCGCTGCTCTTAAGGCCTGGTTACACGCATTCGTTGCAGCGCGTCAGCACGTGAAATTTGGATGCTGCACCGTGCCCTATGGAGACAGTGGGCGTGCCGCTTCGCGTATCCACGCACCTTCTCTCTATAGAGAGAGGGCACAGTGGCGCGTCAGAAAACCACGCGCTAACGCGCTGCGACGGGTGCGTGTGGTCTGGCCTTGAGACGCCCGTTCCAGCGTTGAGCGCTGCCACCCTTACCGCCGCTATCAGTGGCGTCACCCATAGACATAAAAGAAATAATAAAAGGGGAAAAATTACCCAGAATTGTATGGGATTTGAGCGAGGGCCCTCTGCGTGGCAGCCGAGTATTCTACCACTTATCTATGCTGTTTGTTTGTTTGTTTGTTTGTTTGTTTGTTTGTTTAATTACCGGTTTCTTCACACTGTACAAGCAACAATAGCGGGCACTTCTTACAATAACGAACACAAGTCCCACAATGTGAAAACAGTCGACACACCTGTGAGGAGTTCAGTGCATTGATGTACTCGAACAAAAATACTTAGTTCCTCAGTGACTTTCCAGGGTTGAGCCGCTGACTTAACTAAAGGACTTTCAGTTGTAACTAACTCCTCAGATTCACGCTGCCCCGCCGCGGTGGCCCAGTGGCTAATGTACTCGGCTGCTGACCCGCAGGTCGCGGGATCAAATCCCGGCTGTGGCGGCTGCATCTCCGATGGAGGCGGAAATGTTGTAGGCCCGTGTACTCAGATTTCGGTGCACCTTAAAGAACCCCAGGTGGTCAAAATTTCCGGAGCCCTCCACTACGGCGTCTCTCATAATCATATGGCGGTTTTGGTACGTTGAATCACACATATCAATCAGTCAATCAATCAGATTCACGCTGGTGTCTGAAAACTTATATGCCAAAAATGTCCTGTACAGGCGTCATGTCGGGCAAGGAATCATGTTAGTGTAATATAGCAGAGGACTACAATAAGAGCCAATCATCATAGAATTCTAATTGCACAAGGATTGCGTGATTTAATGCTTCCCACCTACTGCAGAGTGTTTAGCAATAACTCTTGATTGTCATCAGCCACATGCAGCATCAGAAAGTGCACATAATGCCCTACCGCAGCTCTTATCCGCAGAAATCCACAGCTCTTATCCACAGCTCTTATCTTCAGAAAGACGAGTAATTGCGTATAGTGGGTGCTGTCACACTTCACAAAAATAGTTTTATGGCGACCGTGTCTCAACATAAAGTAGCGCTCAGGATACTGCCTTGTTAGGCAGTATATTAATCATCAATGAATTTTTATTATCGCCAAGGGTTATGAAAGTCTGAGCAAAACAAGAGGTATTATAAACGCGTGGAGGTATTATGGGAAACTTTATAGTAGAAAGTTGCTCCATAAGGTTTCCAGCCGTGGTGATTTAGCGGCTATGGTGTTTCGCTGCTGAGTGCGTGGGCTTGTTTCTCGACCACGGCAACGGCATGTTCATGGAGGCGGCATGCAAACGTCTGCTTACTGAAATGTACATAGGTACAGAGCAAAGAACCTCAGATGGTCAAAATTAATCCCTAGTCCCCCTCTACAGGGTGTCTCATATACCTGTCATTTGTAGTCAACCTAAAAGCAATATAACGTTCTTTTTTTATGCTATGCAAGGTGTGAACTACGTAACCATGTAAAGAAAGTACAATGCCTGAGCTGCATTCGGGACTCGCTCACAGGATTCTGTGCCGACCGGTTGTGCCCTCGCGATCTCCGACGTCAGCATAGCTCTGGCCTGCTCGACTTGCCCTACGCTATCTCCTGACGCCGACAAGAGCTCTCACCAGTGGTGCCCTGTCCTCGGACTCCTGCAACTGTGTCCATCTTTCCTGTCTTCTCCTTACTTCCGTCGTTCGCTGTGCCTGCACCTCGCTGTTTCCTTCCTCTCTCTTTGTCTCTTTAACTTTCAATCCTATTCTTTTAATCCCTTCTCTACACCCATCCCTCGTAAGCTACTGTTGAGGTGTCCTCCCCCTGAGAGACAGTTACGGGGCTCACTTTTCTCTTCTTTTCCCTTAAAATCACTTCCCTCTGAGCTGCATTAGAGATTTGTTACTGATTTGCACCTATTTTCATCTGTGATTTATGAAAGTTATATACTATGTGTCTTCATGATCTGTCCGATGCATGACTTTCGATTGTATTCAGGGGACTCTCTCCTCACGACTCTCTCTTTACAGACTCTCTCCTCACGGCTTAAGTGGGCATGTCAGGCCGAGTCTGCTCCTTACGGCCTGTCATGCCCACTTCGCTTAGCATTTTTTCTTCATTTTATTTATTCTTTTCATGTCTTCTGCATAGTCTCTCTTTGTAATCTTAACATGTCTTCAATGTAGCGCACATATTTAAAAGAATATATATCCAGGTATACAACACCGCTGACCGTGTATCAAAGTGTTGACGGGCAATGTACGCCTTACTAGCTGAAAATTTTAATCCATTGTGGCCCTTAAATTCTTAATGCAGAATAATAAAAAGCTGTCATTTATTATGCGAACCTTCTTGGCAGTGAAGAACCACGCTTATTTTATTGACTAAAAGGAATACCCCAAAACAAATAGTACAAAAGGGCGGGCTAAAACATTCCACAACTATATCAATACTGCTCAATGCCGTTTCCTCCTGATGAATCGCCTATTATAGTCGGCACTCGTTCGGGTGAAAGCAGCGCTAAGCCCGGCGTTCGGCTGCTTATCGGTCTCCGAAGTAATAAATAACCATACCTTGCAGCAATCACTTAAGACGTCTAACCCGGGCCCACTTAATGACGACCCTTGTTAAAATTGAACCAGCCGTAATGTTTCGATCGAGAGTGAAGGTACCCATGTCTCGCTTTCGCAATGGGGGGCCGCCAATTCCAAAAGCCTTTGGCGCCAGAGCTGAATAGCACGCGATAGCTTAAACGTAAACATTTTGACAGCAATCTGTCTGGCTGGGTAGAAAAGTTTAGAAAATTGAAATTGCTCCAGCCACAGTTCAAAAAGAGCCCGACGTTTCGGGACCGACTCGGTCCCTTCCTCAGGGGGTGACTGTCTTGGTCATGAAAGTGTCGTCGCGTCGTGTTCTATACAAGCTATCACGTCGTGTCGACGCGATAGCTTGTATTGGCTGTCGGAGACGCCAGCGCGACTTCGAGAAGCAAGCGAAACTCTATACACGTGCAGAAAAACACCTCTAGGTGTCTCACTGCAAAAACGGAAGAAGCGATCGGGAAAAAGAAATAGTGGCATGTACGTAAGCGTCGATAGCACTTAGCCCTTTTGCGTCGCCCTCTTTTTCAGTGTGTTTGTTGTGTGCACCGTATAATAGAGATGCTGGTCTGTCAGCCTAATAAATGATGTCCGATCACTCCCGAGGATCACGGCTCTCTCCGACGCCACCAGGCAGCGGAGGACTCGGTGCTGTAGCGCGCGCGAAGTGATAAACGACTTTGAAACGCTGGGAATTTCACTTGGTGTCTTCAGCTCGCGTACCCTGGCATCTTCAGGCGTGGAGTGCAGCGACACCTCTGTGCCAGTTTCAAATTCTGCCTGGGGTGACTACGTGCGAGCAGTGCATTTTCCTTCCTTCTTTTATTTCGCCTACTTTGGGCCTTCTCTTCATACTCGTCGGAGACGTCTCTGAATTTCACGTTGTGCCAGCACTCGCCCTTCATCGACTCAGGTTATGTGAATAGGAGCTGTGCGTCTAATAGCGGTCCTGGCTGTCTACGAACGGCTGGGTGGTACGGTATCGGCAGAGGACGCGCACACTAGCGTCGCAATAGAAAGGAGTCAGAGCCTTATATGGCTATGGAAAGACCGAGACAAACAAAATTAGAGCAGGACTGTCATAACTTCTGCAGGAACATTCGTGTGTGTGCAGTAAGTACACCTCTCAGTAATGCATTATCTAGTCGGAGGTTTACTATTAGCGAAAAGTTGAAAGTTTGGTATGAGCTATTACGTTATAGCCTATAGCTACGGCCCCACCTTCAGCTCTGGGCTCAGTTCGTCATGCTGGTATTATATAAAGCCCACATGTGAGGATCAAATTAAGGGGCAGTATCCTCAAGAAAATTAAGAGGAAACAAGGAAACCAGTGAGTTCAGAAGCGCGGTTTCTCGAAACACTAACAATGTGGCCCCACTTACTAATGCACCCTGCTACGGTGGTCTACTGGATAAAGTACTCAGCTGCGGACCCGCAGGTGGCGGGATCAAATCCCGGCTGCGGCGGCTGCATTTTCGATGGAGGCGAAAATGCTGTAGGCCCATGTGCTCAGATTTCAGTGCACAGTAAAGAACCCCAGGCGGTTGAATTTTCCGCAGCCTTCCCCTACGGCGTTTCTCATAATCATATGGTGGTTTCGGAATGTTACACCCCCCATATCAATCATCAATCAACACTTTACTAATGTCGTCACGTTCTCCTTGCATTGTAGACGTAAGCACGGTGTTAATGGGATGGCACATCTACTTATGTTGCGTGTCATAGTCAACGAAATTGAGACACTATGAAGCATAGCATAAAGCTCTTCGATTTACGCAAGTTATTTGCGGGGCACATCTACCTTGATCAAAAAGCGTTCACCCACAAATACTCAACGCATGACTTCGCAATGTGTGGGTATGCGTAGTAGGCAGGATCGCTCTAGCGCGTGGTACAGTCTCTCTCTCTCTCTCTCTCTCTCTCTCTCTTTATATATATATATATATATATATATATATATATATATATATATATATATATATATTAAGGAAAGAAGTGTGTACTTAAGGGCTTGTTTTTCCGTGTTTTACACAATAATAATGAGATTTAACAGACAATAATGCCCAGGAAAGTATAGGGTAAGATATTAGACCAAATTGTATTGTAAATATGAAAAAAGAAAAGTAGGTGAAAAGATAACTTGCCACGGGCAGGATCCGATATATATATATATATATATATATATATATATATATACCCACGTTTTCTTCCTCAAGTTTTGTTATTATCAGCCTGTTACACTACGTGAAAACCGCGCCTACAACGTTCGAAAAGCTTAGAGGCTGTAGTAGATCGTTTTGTTAAGATTACTCCCCCTTCGTGAACATTTCAGATTATTCTGGAGCCTACGTCACTGGTAGCGATAACGCTAGAATATTCGATGGCAAGTGTATAAACGACGACGCGCTTCGCCGCTTGTCAGTTGATCGACGGCCGAGGCTCCGTTCGCCTCTTGATGTGCAAGAATTTCCGTTTACCGGGCACAGGTTCGCCCAAATAAACAATTGATTATTTAATAATTGAAGTAGATGAGAGAGACAGAAAAAAGACAGCGCTCATAACACCAGGTGGCCTTTTCGAGTTTAAAGTCATGCCCTTTGGTCTTTGCGCTCAGCGCCTGCGACGTGCCAGCGTGTTATGGACACCGTGCTCGCTGGATTGAAGTGGCAGACTTGCCTCGTGTACTTGGATGATGTCGTCGTGTTCCCCTCAAGCTTCGGCAACCATGTACAGCACCTTTAAGCTGTGCTTCAAGCAATGAAAACTTCCGGACTCACTCTGAAGCCAGAAAAGTGCCGCTTTGCATACGAGCAACTCTTGTTCGTTGGACACGTGATAAGCAAGTCCGGAGTACACCCGGACCCGCAGAAGACAACATCCATCGCTGCATTACCGTAACCCGCTGACAAGAAGGCCGTGCCTTGATTTCTCGGCCTCTGCGCCTACTACAGGCGTTTCGTCAAAAGTTTTGCCCGCATCGCCGAGCCACTCACTAACCTGACAAAGACCGACGTTGAGTTAAAGTGGGAAACACCGCAGGAGGAAGCATTTCAAGAACTAAAACGACGCCTGCAGACAACGCCGATACTTGCCCATTTCGACAAAAACGCCGACACGTAAATCCACACCGACGAAAGCAGTGTAGGGCTCGGAGCCGTTCTAGTGCAGAAGATTGACGGACTTGAAAGGGTCATCAGTTATGCGAACCGGTCGGTATACCTAAGGCGGAGGTCAATTATTCCACGACAAAAAAGTAGTGTCTTGCCATCATTTGGGCTACCTCCAAATTTCGCCCATATCTCTATGGCAGGTCTTTCAAAGTTGTGAGCGACCACCATGCCCTCTGTTGGCTAGCTAACTTGAAGGACCCTTCAAGTCACCTCAAACGGTGGAGTCTGCGACTTCAGGAATTCAACATCACCGTCGTTTACAAGTCGGGGCAAAGACACTCTGACGACGACTGCCTGTCTCGCACCCCCATCGACCCACCACCGCAGGAAAACAAGGACAGGGACTGCTTCCTGGGCACCTTAAGCGTCAATTATTTAGCAGAATGACAGCGTGCCGACTCTGAAATCAGGGGCCTTGTGGAATACCTAGAAGGCAAGGCTGCCGTTGTTCCAAAGGTATTCAAGCGAAGACAGGCGCCGTTTTTTTTTGCGCAACGGCATACTCTTCAAGAAATACTTTTCACTACATCGGGCCAACTAACTGCTCGTAGTACATTCAGCGTTACGTCCAGAAGTTTTGGATGCTCTATACGACGACCGGACGGCTGCACACCTCGGTGTTTCCCATACACTCGCGAGAATACAGGAGAAGTATTACTCGCCACGACTTGCCACCGACGTCACTTGTTACGTCAGGACATGTCGAGACTGTCAACGACAAAAAACACCGCCGACTAAGCCAGCCGGACATCTTCAGCCTATCAAGCCACCTAGCCGGCCATTCCAGCAAATCGGCATGGACTTAATGGGGCTGTTCCCGACGTCGAATTCCGAAAACAAATGAATTATCGTAGCTATTGACTACCTCACCCACTACGCCTAAACAAGGGCTCTGCTCAAATGCAATGCCACCGAGGTAGCAAGGATCTTCCTCGAGAACCTCGTCTTGCGTCACAGAGCTCCAGAACTCCTCATCACAGACAGATTGATTGATTGATTGATTTGTAGGGTTTAACGCCCCAAAACCACCATTTGATTATGAGAGACGCCGTAGTGGAGGGCTCCGGAAATTTCGACCACCTGGGGTTCTTTAACGTGCGCCCAAATCTGAGCACACGGGCCTACAACATTTCCGCCTCCATCGGAAATGCAGCCGCCGCAGCCGGGAATCGAACCCGCGACCTGTGGGTCAGCAGCCGAGTACCTTAGCCACTAGACCACCGCGGCGGGGCCTCATCACAGACAGAGGTACGGCCTTTACGGCGGACCTTACTCAGGAAATCCTAAAGTACAGCCAGACAAGTCACCGCCGGACCACCGCCTACCATCCACAGACCAATGGCCTCACCGAGCGTCTCAATAAGAGCATCGTCGATATGCTGGCCATGTACGTCGACGTCGAGCACAAGACGTGGGATGGAATTGTTTCATACGTGACCTTCGCGTACAACACCACCTTACAAGAAACATCGGAGATGACGCCGTACGAAGATGACGCCGAGTCATCTATTCATCAGGGGATGAATACTCATCCCCTGATGAAGGGAGGACCCCTCCCGAAACTGTTGGGAAATAAATATATTTATCCTTGTTGACAACGCTCCCGTTGTGCCATATCCCATACCTTAACGAAGACTAACTGGCCCATTGAATTATTACTCTCACAATGTATGTATGTATATATATATATATATATATATATATATATATATATATATATAATATATATATATATAAAGAAAAAGGTTTATAGACACCTAAAAACAGGTCCTCCGGAACCCTAAACCCTATCAATCAGATACAGCAAATCAACTTACACACCATATAGCAGAGTTAAACTTCAGTGACTTATGTAACTGCACCAATGCTGACGAGGCTTACGATACTTCGATGCATCTCACCCCGCCCCTGTGGTCTAGTGGCTAAGGTACTCGGCTGCTGACCCGCTGGTTACGGGATCAAATCCCGACGGGGGTGGCTGCATTTTAGGTGGAGCCGAAGATGCTGTAACCCCGAGCGCTCTAATAATTTTCTGAGCCCTGCACTACGGCTTCTCTCATAATGATATGGTGGTTTTGGAACGTTCAACCCCACATGTTAATCAATCAGTTTTATGCATCCTTAAAAATGCATATCCCCATTCTTTGAAGATAAAGACTCTGAGAACCTCAAAGAAAATTTGAAAGCCATGTTTAACAAGTGAATGCCATGAAATGATTCGCAAAAAGAATACTTTGTATTATAGACTTATGAAAAGTTGAGACAGCGATGATCTGGCGAATTCAAGAAATTTAGAAATATGTTAAACAAAATCTCACATAACAAAAGGATTGCTTGGTTTTTAAACCTATTTGTGATGGCAAGTTCTCGTAGTGATACATTATGGCAGGAAATAAATCGTCTGCTGCATTCTAACACTCGTCTAACTAAGGAACTGGAGCTTCTAACTAAGGAACTCAAGAACTGGAACTGGAACTGGAGTCAGGTGTGGATAATCGATCTCTTTTGCAATTTATGGGCACATCAAATACGAAATCAACGTTCTTTGAACCAGCAACTGAACAAGAAATATATTCCACTTTTATGGGCCTCAATATTAGTAGAGCGCTTGATATTGTTACGGGGATCGCAAACACACGGAAGAGAGAAATGAGCGTATTTCCTATATTTACATGTAAAAGTGACGCTTCAGAGCAGCCAGTCTCTCGCGCGGCGAGTCCACTTCTTTTTTATCGATTTGTTGTCCACGACGGTAGAGCCATGCCCACTGCCTCGTAACATCACCCCCGGCGAACAAAGCGCCGTCACGGCGCCCCTAAGTCAATCAGGACTGGCAGTATAGTAGGGCTTTAGGCGCGACACATGAACAACATCAGTAGATGGTGTGGCAGAGGATGAGTGCGGTTGAACGGGAGTGATGAGGTAGTCGACGTCGGTGACCTTGCGGAGAACTTTGTAGGGTCCTGTGTATCGTGGGAGGAGCTTCTCGCACAAACCTTCACGTCGATACGGCGTCCAGAGTAGGACAAGAGAGTCATCAGGGTAGTCAACGTCGCGGTGCGAGTCATCGTAGCGGACTTTTTGTGCGGCCTGAGAAGCACTGAGCCTAGTGTGCGCGATTTGGCGAGCGACGCGGGCTCGAGAAGCAGCGTCCTGCGCATACACCGTTGGTTGGATAGTAGCAGAAGGAAGGAGTGTGTCGAATGGCAACGCAGGGTTGCAGCCGTACAAAAGAAAGAATGGAGAGTAGCCGGCGGTGTCATGTCTTGACGAATTATATGCAAATGTAACGTAGGGGAGCATTGCGTCCCAGTCACGGTGGTCAGCAGAGACGTACATAGACAACATGTCTGTAAGAGTTCGGTTGAGACGCTCCGTGAGACCGTTAGTCTGGGGATGGTAGGCAGTAGTAGTAAGGTGATGTTCGGTAGAGCAGCTCCGGAGGATTTCGTCGATAACTTTTGCGAGGAAGCAGCGGCCCCGATCCGTCAAAAGCTGGCGCGGAGCTCCATGCCGCAGAATGACGTCATTTAGGAGAAAGTCTGCGACGTCTGTAGCGCAGCTAGTTGGCAAGGCACGAGTTATCGCGTATCTGGTCGCATAGTCGGTTGCGACAGCGATCCACTTGTTGCCTGACACGGACGTCGGGAAAGGTCCGAGCAAGTCGAGGCCGATGCGGAAGAATGGTTCCGGGGGAATGTCGATAGGTTGGAGCAGGCCAGCCGGACGGAGAGCAGGACGTTTCCGACGCTGGCAGCGCTCGCAAGCAGCGACATAACGGTGCACAAATTTATACATGCCAGGCCAAAAGAACCGTTGCCGCACGCGGTGATAGGTGCGTGAAAAACCCAGGTGTCCCGCCGTCGGTGCGTCATGCAGATGTTGAAGAATAGTGGCACGCAGGTGTCGGGGAATAACTAACAAATATTCCGGGCCATCAGACTTCATGTTGCGACGATACAGAATGTCGTTGCGAAGGACATATTGACGGAGCGAAGGGTCGGAATGTCCTGAAGATACTCGCTGAATGACCTTCTTGAGGGTTGCGTCCCGGCGCTGCTCTGTGCCGATGTCGTGCAAATCAGATATGGCGAGCACACAAGAATCGCCTTCATGGACAGCGAGTCTAGCAGGGTCCACTGGATAACGCGAGAGACAATCAGCATCTTGGTGCAACCTGCCAGACTTATAAATTACGTCGAAGTTATACTCCTGGAGACGTAGAGCCCAGCGACCTAGGCGACCAGTTGGGTCCTTGAGCGACGACAGCCAACACAGAGCGTGGTGGTCCGTAATAACTGAAAACTCCCGGCCATACAAGTAGGGGCGAAATTTCGCTACAGCCCAGACCAACGCAAGACACTCGCGCTCTGTTATCGAATAGTTTCGCTCAGATGTGGAGAGAAGGCGGCTGGCATACGCAATAACACGCGTTTGGCCTCCCTGGTGTTGAGCGAGGACGGCGCCGATTCCGTGAGCACTGGCGTCTGTGCGTACTTCAGTCGTCGCAGACGGGTCAAAGTGAGCCAGTATTGGTGGTGAAATGAGCAGGTCGATCAGCGTGGAAAACGCAGCTGCTTGGTCTTGGCCCCACGAGAAGGGCACGTTCTTTTTGAGAAGATCAGTTAGTGGTCGTGCAATTGTAGCGAAATCGCGTATAAAGCGGCGGAAGTACGAGCATAAGCCCACAAAACTCCGAACATCTTTGGTTGAAGAAGGCAGAGGGAAATTCTTGACAGCGCTAACCTTGTCAGGGTCAGGTTGGACGCCAGCAGCACTTACAAGATGACCAAGGATCGTGATTTGTTGTCGGCCGAAATTGCACTTTTTCGAGTTCAGCTGGAGTCCTGCTCGACGAAAAACGGCTAAAATGGTCGACAAACGAGTTAAGTGAGTTTCAAATGTTGGGGAAAAAACAATCACATCGTCGAGGTAGCAAAGACAGATGGACCATTTATAACCACGAAGAAGAGAGTCCATCATGCGTTCGAACGTTGCCGGGGCGTTGCACAGCCCAAAAGGCATAACCTTGAACTGATAAAGGCCGTCCGGTGTGATGAAGGCAGTCTTTTCTCGGTCTAAGTCGTCGACAGAAATTTGCCAGTAGCCCGAACGCAGATCAATAGATGAGAAGTATCGCGCGCCATGAAGGCAATCAAGGGCGTCGTCAATTCGTGGCAGCGGATATACGTCTTTGCGGGTTATCTTGTTCAAGGCACGGTAGTCAACGCAAAATCTCCAGCTGCCATCCTTCTTTTTCACTAAAACAACAGGTGACGCCCATGGACTTGAAGAGGCCTCTATGACTCCTTTGGAGAGCATTTTCTCGACTTCTCGTTGTATGACCTGGCGTTCGGACTGGGAAACACGATACGGTCGCCGTCTAACAGGATTAGCATCGCCGGTATGTATTTGATGACGCACGAAGGACGTTTGACCTAAAGGGCGGTCATCGAAGTCGAAAATATCTCGGTAGGTAGTCAGAACGTGGTGGAGTTGCGCCAACTGACAGGGCAGAAGATCAGGGGCGATCATCATCGTGATTTCGTCGCTAGGTGCGTTTGCTCGGCTGGCTGCAGTAGGGGACGAGCAGTCTTCAGGGTCCAATGCCACGATGCTACATGCATCAAGTGGGGAAACGTGGGCTAACGAAATGCCTTGCGGGAGAACTTGGGTCGAACTACTGAAGTTAAGGAGCGGAAGCTGAACGTAGTTGTCCACAATAGTCACGATTGTATGCGGCACAGCAACACTTCGAGCCAAGAGCACATCCACCAATGGAGACACTATGTAGTCACCGTCAGGAAGAGCTGGTGATATCGTTAAGGCAACACACGTGGTGGCTTGCGGTGACAGCCGAACATAATCAACAGCGCACAAGCGGTGTGACGGTGAGGACGGCACAGGTCCAAGTCGAGGCAGTTCAAGTTGAAGAACGCCGGTTGCACAGTCGATGAGAGCAGCATGGGTGGACAAGAAATCTAAACCAAGAATTAGGTCATTTGGGCACTGCTCAATAACTGCAAAGAGAACAGATGTGGGGTGATCGGCGATAGTGATGCGTGCTGTGCACATTCCTGTGATGGCAAGACTTCTTCCGTCGGCGACACGAATAATGCCAAGAGCAGCCGGTGTGAGCACTTTCTTCAGGCGGCGACGAAGTCGGGCACTCATCACAGAAATATGCGCCCCAGTGTCAACAAGTGCAGAAACAGTCAGGCCGTCAACGTCGACGTCGATCAAATTTCGTCGTGTCGGCAGTACAAGGAGAGGATTTGAGGTCGGTATCGAGGATGCAGCTTCACCTCCAAGAGCTGCACCGCTTAGTTTCCCTGGTGAGAATTGAGCGGGGAGGTCGGGCGTCGTCGTAGAGGAGAAGGGGACGACGGGCGACGTCCTGGCGGCGAACGAGACTGGTGACGTCGAGGCGACGGTGAGCGGCTGTGCTGCGTATCAGGGGCATCGCAGGCGTAGGAATCGACGGGCAGAGGCCGGCGGTAGTTGTCGGCGATCGGCTCAGGAGGCTGGAAACGACGGTAGCTATCGGTGCGGCGAGCAGTGTTATACTGGTTTCGGGACGAAGACCAATGGTTGTGGCAATACCGTGCGACGTGACCTATGCGGCGGCAGTTAAAGCAGATCGGCCGATCATCCGCAGTTCTCCATTCGGCCCGGATTGCGAGAGCGTGGATAAGACCTTTGTTGGGGTGGTGACCTGGGGCGAGGCGGCGACCTTGAACGGAAGCCAATTGGTCGAGACTGAGCAACGGCGCAGACATCGAAGCCCAAATTGCTCAGTTCTTCCCGCACAATCGACTGTACCAAGCAAACCTGAGGTACTTGCAAATCGACGTGGCCGTTGGCGGGAAGAGTAGGTGTAATTGCTTCGATTTCCCGCCGGACAATTCGCGTAATTTCAGACGCTGGTGAAGACTGCCGATGAGAGGACAGTCCATCTTCGCAGGAGGACGTCGCTGCGGTGTTCGGCAGTCGAGTAAATGATCTTGAAATCCGCCTGCTTTTGGCCAGTTCAAAACGCCGGCATTCCTCAATAATTTCGTCGACGGTCGCACAGTTCCGGCACATTAGCAGGTTGAACGCGTCGTCCGCTATGCCCTTGAGGACGTGGCCAACCTTGTCAGACTCCGACATGTCGTTGTCAACTTTACGACAGAGAGCCAGCACGTCCTGTATATATGAAATATACGGCTCTGTGGACGTCTGAGCACGTATAGACAACTCCTTCTTTGCAGCCGCCTTTCGACCGATGGGCTTCCCAAATAAGTCGCGAAGCTTTTCCTTGAAGGTGTCCCAACTGCCGATCTCCTCCTCATGGTTCTCGTACCAGACTTTGGCCGTGCCTTTCAGGTAAAACAGCACATTGGCCAGCATAAGAGTCGGATCATACCGGTTGAGAGCACTGGTGCGTTCGTAGTCGGCTATCCAGTCGTCGACATCAACTTCGTCCGTACCGCAGAACGTTCCAGGATGCTTCGGATGCGTCAGCACGTACGTGGGTGGGGGTGGGGCCAGTGGAGGCGTTGCCGTGGATGGTGCGGGCGTCGCCGAGGCCGATGGAGAGGTGGCCGTGGGATCAGTCCCGTGTTCCATCACGGAAACTCCGATTTGACGACCACTGCGGAGCTCCGTTGTATGGCGCTTCGTTACCCAGCACTCCCACCAATTTGTTACGGGGATCGCAAACACACGGAAGAGAGAAATGAGCGTATTTCCTATATTTACATGTAAAAGTGACGCTTCAGAGCAGCCAGTCTCTCGCGCGGCGAGTCCACTTCTTTTTTATCGATTTGTTGTCCACGACGGTAGAGCCATGCCCACTGCCTCGTAACAATATTGATGCTAATGAAATTGGGCCAATTAAACACGAACTTGACCTCCTATAGTGCCTCCATTTACCTTGCTGATAAACTTGTGTCTAGCCACAGGAGTTTTGCCCGAGAAACTGCAGCACGCTAATGTTAGCGTGTTGTATAAATCAGGGGAAGGGAATAATTTTCCAAATTACTGTCCAATCGCAATATCGGCCGTTATTTCTAAAGTTCAAGAAAACGTTATCTCTAAGCGAAATATATCTTACTGCAATAATATTCTTTGCTTGCGTCAGAACAATGTGGTTTTCTTCAACGTTTGTCAAGTGAACACGCTTTACTAGCGCAAAAAAATCATCCTAAAAAAATTTGAACAAAGGAAGCTAGCACTGGGTATGTATATTAGTTTTTTGTAAGGTATTTGACGGAATACACCACGAAATTCTGTTTACTGAATTAGAACTATATGTCTCGTCAAATCGTATCTAGGGCACAAAAAACAATGTGTAAGCATTAAAGATAAACGTTCTTCGCTACTAGTTAGAAATAAACACCGGCGTTCCGCAGGGCTGTGTGTTAGGCCCTGTGTTATTCAACATCTACGTAAATAACATAGTAATAGTTACCGAGAACGCCGAATTCTATGTTTACTCCTATGAGACAAGCTTGTTCATTCAATTGGACGACGTGTCTTATCTTAGTATACTAGCTCAAGCCACGCTAGAAAAGCTACAAAATTGGCCTGAAAAGAATTATCTGGTTATCAATACTTCTCCAACAAAGGCTGTTCTATTCAAACCAACAAATCAAACAATATATACTAGCATAGACTCGAACCTACGTGACAAGATTTAGATCGTACAAGACGTCAAGATATCAGGAGTCACTTTCAGCGAAGACCTTAACGGGTATTCACACGTGGGTAATGTTGCAAAAAGCTTGCCAAGGCATGTGGAGTACTGCGAAATTTTGAAATATAGTCTCTCCAAACGTTAAACTCCTCATATACAGTTCCCTATTTCAATCGCACATCAATCACTGTACGCTCGTCTGGGAAAACGCCACGCAAAAAGAAAAAAAAAACAAGTAAAATTGATCATGATGCAGAAGAAGGCAATATGACATATCGCAGAAGTTCCATACGATGCTCATACATCAACCTTACTCACAACATTTCACGTGCTTCAACTTGAACAGCTGTACGTGATCAATCTGTATGCTAAATACAAGCATTTCTTGAGAAGTAAAAGCAATTTTTTTACACTATGTCAACTAAAAGAGTCATCTGCAACACCCTAAAACATAAAAAAGACACGTGGCATATACCATTTTTGTAAACGAAATATGGCCTTTAAAAGTCTTAACATATCATGCCAATTTTTAATTACCTACACAACGAAATAATTGTGGCTGATGCGTTAACAACAAAGCAGTGGAAAGAATATTTAAATAGCAACCTCAGACAGCGTCTCTGAATGCGAATTATTATTCTCGAGTTCATCTTCTTTTTGGTCATAAAGTATCAGTTTCAATTTGATATTTCATGTTCGGTTTGATCAGAAGTTCATTTTGCTTTTTCGTATGTGTACATGCACAAACATTTGCTGTATTGTGTACGTAGTTTACGTTATGCGTACCATTCTACGCAGTATTGTTTTTTGTTAGTTGTATTTGCGTTCATTTCTCTATTCCTATTTTCTTCTCCCATATCTCTACCTTATTTTTCGGTGCTTGCTTATTTTTACATTGTATCTGCAGTTACATTTGCTGCTAAATTTGCTTATGTTTTTGCTTGCTTGTTCTTTGTTTACTTGCTTGTATTTCTTTTTTTTTTTCTACATGAAACGTGTCTGTGGCCCAACTTTGTATATTCAGAAATCTCGTCAAGCTGCTTTTAGCAGCTTTTATTTCCTGTCCTAGCTCTTTTTCACTTTTAAATCTGACTTCCAATCCCCCGCCGCGGTGGTCTAGTGGCCAAATTACTCGGCTGCTGCCCGCAGGTCGCGGGATGAATCCCGGCTGCGGCTACTGCATTTCCGATGGAGGCGGAAAT